>JAYJLV010106043.1:0-11648 GCA_036873485.1 Torymus texanus | reverse complement strand
CGTATTATACACATACATACATACAAACTACTACTACTACTACTACTACTACTACTACTACTACTACTATACACCAACGGTATTTTGGGAATTTTTCAATTCACGTACTCTATACGTACATATACGTATACGTACGTTCTCTATACAGGATATATATATATATATATGAATGTGGGTTAGACGAATGTACAAGGTATGGTTTGATTGTCCGTTTGTACGACTGCACCGCGGGGGATATAATTGGGAAGCTGCTGTGCGAGTGAGCACACGGAGGGGGTTGTTATAGGATATAACTAGCGGGATTGCGGATTGCCGCAGATAGCAACGTATTTATTATATATGAAATTGCTATATAGCTATATGTGGCTGAGGTTTAAAGGCGTTTGTGATGTTGCGGTGTATAGAGAGAAGGGGAGAATTGTTCAAGTGTGCGAAGAATGGGATGATGATGAAGGGGTGTATATATGCAGCTGTAGTGAGCGCTTAATGATGAGGGAACGAGAGGCAAGAGTGTGCACGGGTTAATTGGTCGCGTATACGTGCGTTTGTTAGGTAAGGGGTGGTTTAGTGGAATGAGAGGTTTAAGGATTTGGTTGGTGAAGTGATTGGTTGTAGTTTTTTTATGGTAGATAAAATAACATTGTTTTGTAGTAACTGTAGGGTATACGTATATTTTTATGGTAATTATATGAATTTTTAGTAAAAATTGATATTATTGTGTAATATTTACTATGAGAATTTTTTACTATGTGTTTTAGTAGTTTTCATGAGAAAATAAATCTGGTCCAGTTTACTTCTAAAAATAGTCATTTTTACAGAAAGATATAAAAACATTTTAGACAGCAAATATATATTTCTCTCCGTTTATCGATATTATATTTTGATATTTCATAACCTTTTCTTTTATAAACAAAAAAGGTTCTTACAATAAACTATTTATCCCGTGGTGGTAAAAAGTTTTATCACACACGTATATGAATTTATCAAAGAATATTCTAAACCCCTACTTGAGAAAAAAGGTCAGACAGAATAATTACGCGTATAATTAAATAATTCTCATCCTTAATAAGCCATCCGAATGTTTTACTAACTAGGTTATTCATTCATTCCAAGCTCTTTAAAAAATATTTAATTTTCGTTTCAATTTCCCAAACGAAAAAAATAGCCTAGAACGAAGTGTATCGAGCCGCGTCGATGCACACGAAGCGTATATATACAAAAAATCTTTAAAAAATGAGCGAATTTGGCACGGCACCAAGACTAAAATTTGTGTACAGAACGAACGGCTCGGAACTAGTGAGATTAAATGCTGCAGTTCGACGCGTCGTTATACCCCTTCCCTTTATT
This sequence comes from Torymus texanus, assembly GCA_036873485.1. Taxonomy (NCBI): domain Eukaryota; kingdom Metazoa; phylum Arthropoda; class Insecta; order Hymenoptera; family Torymidae; genus Torymus; species Torymus texanus. The sequence goes on along the minus strand of JAYJLV010106043.1, from coordinate 10,301 downwards.
CTCCTTAACAATTCGACAGCATTTGCCAGCTAATATACTGCAGAGAATTTTCAATAAAAAAAATTAGTTGAAACAAGAGTATAAATTTCATCGTATATATTAATATTAAAGAATCTAATTATACGACGACTGCTTAAATATAATAAAGAACGAGTAACCTACCATATAGTAACAGGTATAAAACGATGGTCTGCTTAACGGTTCGAGTATTACGCTACAATACGACGAAACAATCCTTCGTTAATATAAGGTGAACCGATAAAAGTACTATTGGGCGACCGGGTTTTTTAATATTCTTACGATAATAAACTGTTTCAGCTTTACGAGCGCAATAGAAGAATCGAACGATCGGAGAGGAGAGATGTAGTATATATATATACTTGTACCTGCGGCGACGTGCGTATTTTACGGCCCGCGACGGGATATTCTAATTTTTATGACAAGCGCGTGTGCAGCGTTTTCTCGGTCTTACGAGTGTTGAATAATATATACGTGGAATGTGCGAACTGAGACGATTTTCAATGAAGTTGGGTTCGGTGAGACGAGGTTAATTTGGATTGCAAGGTAAATGTTCAAGGGTTTGACTTGTTTTCGAATAGAAAACAACATTGCGTCAAAGAGACTCTGAATTTGCGTTGTTATTTTAAATAGTTTTATAGACACATTGAGGGAATAAAATGTACTAGTATCTCATTAAAAATTTTCGTACTTACAACGAATAAAAACAAATACTCAAAACCACATATATATATACATACACGCGAGAAAAACAAACCGAGCTTATACACAATCTCTCCTCGAACTTTCATACATAAGCGCGCCATTCTCCTTGTTTTATCGTACAGCGCGGAAATTAGCGGTAGAGACAGCGATAAATCAAGAGTATAGTACAGCTCCTGGCGCCGACGCGGCCAATCTTTATAGCGAAAGTCGCTCCGTGCGTATATATATATATATATATATAGGAGTCCGACTGAGCGCTTGACTAACACTACTTATCGAGTATAGTATAGCACGAGCGGCGCGCTCGTACAGAATTGCGCACTTTCGCGCGTCTTTTATTCGACTTTTCGCGGACATGCGAATACTTTTATCGCCTTGGTTATGTTGAGAGAAAAAAGAGAGAGGAAAAAGCACAAGCATGACATAGATCGTGAATTTTAATGTAGAGGTTCGATTTGTTTGTAAATAATGGTTACGTATAATGTGTTTTTTCTTGGAAAGTAAGATGGGTTTGGAAAATAAGAAAAAGTTGTGTGGGAACTGTATAAATGTATGAAAAGTAAAATTAGATATGTAATTTACATATATTTAATTATATTTACATTTAAAAGTATGTCACGTTGTAATTGAAAGTTGTTTCTTTTTATTGTGTTTATATATCTACATTGAAACCTCGACCATTGAAAGAAAATGTATACTCAAGGAACCGCCAAGATACACTTATTTATAATAAAAATAGCAGTTCGTTAATAAACTTATCAACATTATAATAAAATTCAACGAGGCAATATTCGCATATTATACATATAATTTTGCTTTCCTTCCTTCTCCTTCTCTCTCTCTCTCTCTCTCTCCCCATGAAATTATTCACACATTTCCGGTCTTATATATAATATACCCCCAAGCCACTCAGTTCGAGAGGAGCCATATCTCCTTACCTTATCGCCCGCGCCCGTACCCCTCAGTTGAGTTAATAAACTAGATATCCCTTATGTCTGGGTGAGCCATCTTGTACCTAGATAAATTTATACATATATAACATCTATTCATACACGCGAGCTTCTAGGTAATATACATCTATACGTATATATAGAAGACGATCTAGATGTAAAAAGTATATTTTTCCTGGAATATGAATATGATGAAGGTAAAAATAGATCGCAGTGAAAAGGAATGTGGAAAAAAGGAGGAAAGAAAAATCGTGAATAATATTTTTTTATCCCTAGAAAAAATATTTTAATAAAGTATATGTATATATTGATATATCACTATACTAAAACTCTCCATACAGATAAAACACACACGCACGCATCTATAAATTCTATAAAAAACATGTCACTCCACACACCATCAAAAACACAGAAATATTATCGCATCCCCTCAAAATTCCGACACTTCTCCCATCCCTTCTCTTCTTAATCATCTTCCCATCTCTCTATTATCACAATATATCCCTACTCCAGTAAGAAAACGAATCAACTTGGTGTCCGTCGAAGGGCATCGCTGCTGCTGCCAGAGGGATTGATTATTCCCCGGCACGTATGTGTGAGTGTGGGTGAGATCTGGGCCACGGAGACACAATTTCACTTTTTGGAACGACGCCAAAACCGCATTCCTTCGTCGTCCGTTGCCGACGTCGTATAGACGATGCCGATGTGCATCCCCCTTCGTATGGTTCATATATATACTTACAGTGTGACGCGCATCACACAACAATTGATTTTCAGGGACTGAAAGAGTAAGCAAGTGAGCAAGTGAGCGAGTGGCCGGTATGCGGTGCGGACCGATTTCGTAAGAGAAGGGGTTGGATTGGATGTGAGTGGTTTGAAGTTCGGGGTTGGTGGTTGGAGGAAATTTTGAGGGAATTTTGGGTTGGGAACCTCAGATTTTGTATGTTCAAATAGATCTTTTTCATTTAAAACTATTAGTAGTAGCAAAAGTATTGTCCTAAAGCAACGATATTCTCGAAAATGTAACCATATTATAAGTCCATTTTTCAGATTTTGTGTGCCGCATAACAACATTATCATTTTATGGTTTATTGTAGTTCTGATGTATTTTATCTATTCTAATTGAATATAAACATGATTTCATATAAAATATACACAATAACTAGATAAAATTTCGAGAATTTTCAAAATTTTAGTATACACCACTTTTTTTTTTAAGTTTGTACATTAAAACCCTTTTTTCTCAGAACTTGAAAAGTCGACTTATATGTGGTTATGCCTCGAAGCTACAGATATGTTTTCAGTAATCAATCCAAGTATTTTGTAGAGACGTAGAAAATTGACAAAAAATGTATAAACTATATATATATATAAAGAAATCGCAGCGCAGCAATAAGATAACCGGACAAACGACTCTACCAACGAGTATATATATATATATATATATATATATATATAGTCGAGCAAGAAGCACAACTTGCACAGCTAACTCAATCGTTTATTTTCGGCCGACCCCTGCGGAAATCGTCCTCGTACTTCTCGGTATACCTACTCTCGTCGTCCGGCACGTGTGCAGTGCTCGCGTGCGTCTTTTTTATTAACTGCAATGTAACACGCTGAAATTCCTGGGAATCTCGAATTGGATCTCGAGCGAACTTCTCTCACTCGATATGTTTTAAGCTGAATTCGGTAAACATTTTTGGAACGTGCAAAGTACTTTTTGCTAGCTTTTTTTTAGGGTTTATATGGTTTTGTATAAGTAGGTTTTTGTGATATATAAGTAGAAAAGGTGTAAATAAATAAATAAATATATAACGGAAGGAAAACTTTTTCGTTATTTTGTCACACTAATAGAGATTGAAGATGTGAAAGCTTTTATACGTGAAGTTTGATGGATTGGATGGTATTGAGTTGAAGCATTCGATTGACCGAAAGAAAATTTATAATGTACAATAATTTCTTGGAAAAGTTCGGAAAACTATTGAAAGGTTCATCTTAAAAACGATTTTTTGTTTTTCTATAGGTAACAATTGAAAATTCACACTATAGATAGGATTTAATTGATATCTGTCATTATCGAGAAAACTAATGTATCATACAAAATTATTACCTCTACAATAATCACAGTCATCATCCCTCATACCTCCTACTCACCCGAAAAACACTTCCTTATAAACTCGCGACCTCACCCCCCACCATATAATACTTAGCAATACTCACCAACAACAATATACGTTTTTCTTTCCGCATCTCTTTTGCATCGGCGGCACGCAGTCGCACGTATACACACACACACAAATGAAAATTTACGAGGTTCAAGTTTTACATGCGGAAGCAGGCTCGAGAGAACGAGTGGAAGTGGATCAAGGCTATGCGCTTCCGCGAAAAAACCCTTTGTTTTCGAGTCCCCGAAGGAACGCCCGAGATGCATCAGCTCCGGAACAGAGAGAAAAAGGAAAGGAGCAATCTAAGTTTGTACAGGAGGGTATGCGGAATCGGAGAGGGAGAGTGGAGTAGGTGTTTGGGTTTTTCCAAGTTTGTTTTTTGGCGGGAAGACGATTGAAATTTCGATGGTGTGTAGGGGGGGGACTGTGGAAATCATTATGCAAACTACATGTGGAGGGGGAGGATAGAGCTGCTTGTTTATATTTATAAAAGCCGTTGTTTTTATATAAAATTATTACTTTTTTAAAGTTTTTGTTTCACATTAACGTTTATATAGAAGTTTTTGATGATAATGTACTATTTATATTCTTTATTTTAAGAAACACTTTAATTGTTTTAATAATATTATCTTCTATATATAACTATGAAAATGAAAAATAATTGTTGTTCAGATGATTTAAATACAACTTAACACATAACAATTTGAATTTAAAAAAATTCTGTTATTTATATAATTCTTTAAAACATCAATGTTTACATTCAAAATTACAACTATATATATACAATTTTGCATTGTATTTATTTAATTTTAGCAAAATTATCAAATAAAAATCCTTCTCCAAATATTATTCCCAAATTAAAAAAGTAACTCCTCATTTCTCATTCCAAGCTCGACTGCAACCATTCACCACCCCCACACTCCCTCTTTATAACCAATAAAACTTATAAAAATCGCACGATCACAACACAGCAATATACTCACTGATCAATCAATCCAGTGCAATTCCTTCGCCACGATCATCACACACTTATCCACACACGCATCCATATATACACGACGTTGCACTATATATACCGAAACAACCGAGCGATCGCGGCTCGCGCGCTCGGTCCAGGACCTCGACTACAACACACGACACTATAACTACTCACACTGGCGCTCGTCTCACAGTTTCGTCGACCCGCTTTATTCCCTCCCTCTCTCTCTCTCTCTCTTCTCCACTACGTGGACCATCATCCCCCCAAGGACGTCGCGCGTCGCCTCGCGTGCGCGTTGCTAGAACCGGAATGTCGCACTATATAGCTATATCCTCCTCTTATTCCTTCGCGTCTCTTCTCCCCTGACGCGCGCGCGTGATGCTGATGAAAAAAGTTGCCGCCCGGCGGACGCCGCGACGGCGCCCGCCCAAAAATCGAGGTCGGCGCACGAGATCTGCCGTCGCCATTGCCGAACGTATATATATACGAGGAGCTATAGCATGTGTGTGTATGTATTATGTTTATATATATGGGTGAATGTTAGTAGTAGCGAGGAGTTGAATGATTGTAGAGAAAGAGAGAGAAGTGGAGGGGGGGAGAGAGAAGAGTATAGTATGGCCTTGAGGGTCGGCCTGGTTGTGATGTTGATGATGGATGGTTGTGCGGTAGGGATGATACACGTACGATGACTGTTGGTGCATGGAGGAGAAAAATTATTGTGCGGATGAGGGGAGCTGGTGTAGTGGACGATATGTGATTGGTGGTGGTGTACATACAGTGGATGACGTTGATCCGATCGCTGATTTTCTTTGTAGTATTGGGGTTGGCGATTTTTCGTGTGATAAAGAAATGATTATAGGGAACAAATTTTGTTTGCTATGTATGTACGGTAATTGAAACCTTTGCTGGATCAATTTTTATTGTAGTGGAAAGAAATGTATGAATAAACTTGAAAATTTGTCATGTAAAAGAGAAAGGGTTAGGAGAATATAAAGAGTCGTTGAAACAATGAAAATTTTATTAGAAATTATTAAAATGACCTGTTAAGTATTATTAACACAGTTTTCAAAGTTATAGTATTCAGAAGTTAACTAACTTAGGGAAACAAAAATAAAATGATAAATGTGCAATAAATATCAATAAGAAATTTCGTAAAAACAAAATGCTTGATGACGTTGTACAAGAGGCAGTTAAGTGATTGTCGACGAATAATAGTCATTTTCATAGCGTAAACAAATTTTCATAACCGCTTTATAAAGAGAAACTTATAAAGCGTCCAAAGAACATAATAAAATTCATCAAAGTCCAATTTTGCGAACAGCAGTTTTACGAAAATCTCATAAACTTCTTCGGGCGTTGCTGAAGAGGGGCGGAGGGTCAAGAGGCGAAGTGCAATTCGCTCGTCATTTATTGCAATTTAATGATGTATACTTAACTCCCCGGGCTTTTAATAAAGTTTAATGCTTTATATACACGTTGATTTTTTTCGTTTTATCCCGTGCTTTTACTCTTCGCCAACATCAGATCTATTGGGTAAAATTAATAACTCCTTGCAAAATGTATACATATTTCTTTTTTTATCATCCGATAAACTACGTTTACACTTGAATATCTAATTTTCAATTACATTAGCCTAAAAGAACCACTGTTTATTGCCTAAAGTTATTTGGTCCACAAAAAGTTTCCGAAATTTTCCTATGACTCACATATATACCGACGTGTATTATATGAACTAGGATATAAAGTGAGTCTTGGCGAACAACAAAACAAACTTGTGACTATCTATGCGGTCTCTCTCTCTCCCTGTTTGTGTATATGTATGTACTTTGTTTTGAGCGCGAGGGAAAACTGTCCAAGCCTCAAAATGCCAATTTTCATAAAACTTTGAATAAAGGCGGCTGCGATAAAGTGAACTACATTTCCTTGTTTTACCCAAAAAATTATTTAGTTTTGCCATCTGCAAAATATTTTGATGAAGTATAAACTTAATGTTATAAAATTGATATTCTTCGTAACTTTATATAAAAAATTTAATCTTCGGATGTATTCGTGATCTAATAGAATCTGTTATTAATTACAGAGTTTCTTGTTACGCTATTAAACTTCATTGATGTAAATGGGTTATTGAAATTCATTTTTTAAAACAAATTGAAAATGCATAGCTGTCTATATTAACTGTAAATTTCACTTAAAAGAATTTTCAATATATATTTTATTGTGACCGAAATAACTCGATGACAAGGAATACCAAGAAATTCTTATTCATCTACTATACAATGAACAGTGTTACAAAGTAAGGCAATAATTTAATCTTACACATAATAATAAAACAGCTATAAAATCGTAATATTACAGAAAAAAATTTCATCAAGCCCACATATTACACTCACCATAACTCTATACGTACACTTACACCAAACAAGCCATCGCTCACTCGCATCCTAAATTTTCTTTAATAAACTCCATCGTCCTACAAAAGTATACTTACTCGTGCACCCTGCATGACGTTGATCTATGGATGAACTACACTATACGCGAAGTACTACTTACCATCACTACTACTACATCTCCTATATACACATCACAAAGTTACACACACACTCTCTCTCTCTCATTCCATTATACATGCAAGATGGAAAAAACGTGTGAAAAAATATATATATACACACACACACACACATTAAGCTCGCGGAAGACGAAGAAAAAGAAACGATGTAATGCCGTGTATATATGCGCAGTGAATGCAAGCTCGTAGAATCAAACGTCGAATCATTCTCCATATAAGTATCGCGCGGAACGAATTATAATCTATTTGGGCTTTTCCCCAAGGTCACGTACGGAAAATAAATTTGCCTACGAGAGGGAAAACCATAATCCGATCGTCTATGTATGTATGTATGTGTGTGTGTGCTCGTTACCATCCCTCGTTTCCTTCTGGTATTTTCCTCGCTAAGAAAACATCCAGTTGCTGCTATACTAGACGGCGGGGAGAAAAAAATTCCAAAGCCTCCACTGCTGTGGTTATACATATACACGCTTAATTTAACGTAATCGTTCCATGACGTATGTTTGCACAAGAAAGGTCGATATATATATATATATATATATATAGTTAATGTCAGTCCTTACTTAATAGAAGCTGCTATATACTCGATTTCCGACCAACCACGCGTTTAGTCGTAAAAGAAAAAAATGTTGTAATACGTGAATTTAGGAGTAACGTATATGTGTATATATTGCACACAGTTATCCGGAAAATAAATTATAGACATGGTATTGAAAAAAGGGGAACCTCAATCACATATATATACACACACACACGTTTATGTATGTACATACGATATATATATATGTTCACATGCAACGGTACGTGCGGCTATTGCACGCGCGCACGTCTCTCTCTCTCTCTCTCTCTCTCTTCCGCACCCGCGGCTAATTAATACCGATAAAGCGATAGCACGGCAACTCCCATCGCCTCTATGTATACTCTTCTTAAATTATGACAGCCTAATTAGCGAAGTCGATCGATTCTCGTCGTTCGCTACCACGCGCATATATATGTGTGGATGTGTATGTACGTGTTGTAACGTGGATTCAAATGTTGATCGCGCCCTCGTGACGTCAAAAGGTGCCTAGTTCTTGGAAATGTACCGAGGTAGCGTAATTAGCGTACCGAGTCAATAAGATCGTTGCGCGTTCTGGCTATTTCTCTTTTCGCTTGGGTCCTTCATCGAGGTCGTATATCCTGGTCAACGATCTCTTATCAACGACTGTCACTGGATTACACCATACGTTTGATTCTCCTATCATTGCAAATCAATGGGTAAGATCTTGAAGAAATCAAGTTCACAAGTAGACGAAAGGGATTTGCGTGGATCTCCATTGGACCCGAGTGGATTAAGCCATCTGCTCCCTTGCATCGCAAAGGGGCAGAAATAGGGCGACGTTAAATAACATAAAAAAAAAGAAATTTTCTATATTGAATATTATACTGTAAAGTTACATCAAAGCTACGCTTATTTACTGCATGACAATTAATGACTTAACATTAACTTCATCTATATAATAATGTACTTGCAACTTGATTTTTTTAGCCCGTCTGCGTGCTCCACACTTTCTACTTGGAATTAATTAAAACCAAATCTCTTATATATCATACCACTCATAGTTTTATTTTAATAATTTCTATAAAATGATACCATTAATAAAATTGATAAACTATGTAAATTATTACATTGGCATAAAAGTTTCACTTAAGTGCATTATGGTTTTGCAGAACAAAATCACTTATTTCAAATATACCCCATGTTTAATCTACGCTATTTATATTTGTTGCTTCTTTTTCACTCACGTATAATTATCTGATGACATTTGTCATCATTTGTTGATGACATCTGATAACTGTATAATTATAATTATCTGATGACATTTACATTAGATTTCAAAAATGCAGTACCACTTATAAAATTAATATGTATGTCTCAAATATGAAGTATTTTATAACGAATGATTTTTACATTATAAGGTAAGAAAAGATTTTTTTAATCAAATTTTTTACTTATAAAGTATGAGATATCGTCAATTTAAAAAGTGATTCAACAAATTATCTCTATTTTAATTTGGTATGATAAAGTTATAGAGAATTGTTTATCAAGCTTTCTACGTATTAGTAATATTATATCCAGTACGAAGTCAAAGTACTCGGGGCAACCGATGATGGGGTCTACGTGGTGCGCTCCGAAGCTTTTCGCGTCTAGCTGTCGAAACGCGTTCAGTGGACCTCTAGGTGCTCGGGGTAGCCAGTCATGGGGTCTACGCGGTGTACGCTGTAGTTTTTTGCGTTTACGTATTGAAACGCATGCAGTGCGTTGAATTAAAAAGAAAGAAGCATTCATAATGATCATTATTAATATTTTTTATGAATAAAAGACATTGTCGTGAATAAAATTGAAGACTGTATGAAGAAGATTAACTAAAAATTTAAAGTAAGAAATATAACAATCTGACCTCTCTCTCTCTCTCACTTTCTTTCTCAGAAGAAAAAGAATCATAGATTGTAATTGCAAAAGATCCTCTCTCCCTCTCTCTCTCTCTCTCTCTCTCTCTCTCTCTCTCTCTCTCTCTCTCTCAGAAGAAAAATCGCATATTGTAATTGCAATTTAAATAAGAGAAAATAGTCATATAAAAACTATCTATGAAAGTATATGGAATGGCAAGATATGTTTGCAGTCAGTACTACGAATAGTACACAATTTCGCTATCATATACATTTATTGAAAACTATATAAAATTATGTTAAATATTATCACCTACCATGAAAGGTATTAAATAAAAAAATAAAATATCATACACATCAAACTAAATATAAATCGAGTATATTGTACGGATACACGGTGTCCAAAAAGTTTGGAAACACACGAATAATTCTCATGATTAAATACTTTTCAAAAATTTGAAGGTCATTCTTGTAGTAACTTTTAACGA
>JAYJLV010106032.1:0-11651 GCA_036873485.1 Torymus texanus | reverse complement strand
TTACAGAATGGTACGTCGATGGTTAAGGGATCCATCCTGAGGGTTCTGGTCGCACTGTTAGACCGAAGAGTGAGGTGATCTGCCAGGTACCCCGGTTGATTAGTATTTAGAATCTTGTAAATGAGCGTAGCCATGAAATATTAAATTCTTAAATTATTCTTCTTAAATTCTTGTTAAATGTTTCTATATCTTCGTTAGACCAGTCTGCCACTTGCTTTACTTTCATTTACTTTACTTCCTGTTTTCCTATATTTATTCCAACTCATAGGGGCATGTGATCTGATTCCATAGTAGTTCCTATTTCCATATCCACCAGCACTTCTCTTCTTTTCTTATTTGTTATTACATAATCGATCATGGATATTCCTGCTTCTCCTAAATATGTGAATTCTCCTTCCAAATCCTTTAAAGTGCTTCCGTTCATTATGTGCATTCCCATCTCGTTCAGTTTTTCTACCATCTGTTTTCCTTCCTTGTTCATTATCTTGTCCTTGCTCCTTCTTGTTTTACCTATTTCTATGCCTTTTCCTCCTTCTTTCGCAGTTCCCGCGTTGAAGTCTCCTTCAATAAAGATGGGTAATACCGCGTTCTCTTCCACTAACTTCTCTATACATCTCCAATTTGCTTCCTTTTCTTCTCTCATACTATTATATCCGTATACTACCGTCAGTGTGATCTGTATTCCTTCTACGTTTATACATTCAGTCAGGATTTCTCTGCTTCTTTCTTTCTCTGTTATGCTTCTTTTGGATCTTCCCAAATTCTTCTTTACCGCTAGGATTACTCCTCCTTTCGCTCTGCTTCTTCTCTTTATTCTTGTTACTTGTATTGTTCTGATATTGTAGCCTTCAAGGTATGTACTTATTATGCTTTCATCTTTTCCTTCTAGCCATGTTTCCGTCAGTCCAATTATTTCGTGCTCTCTTATCTCTTTCTATATTTCCATGCCCAGAGTCCTAATTCCAGCAACATTCCAGAAGATTATTCCTCAATTTTTTCAGTTCTTCTAAATTTCTTGGGTACTTCTCTCTTTCTTTTCTTCTTTCCATCTTCGTAATCATTTATTGGTTTTTTCGTCCCAATACCAAACAGTGTCTTCAATTACCACCTTGTTATGGCTTATTCTGACCTCTTGATCTTCTTGTGCCATGTTTCTCGCCCATACTTTCATTTTCCGTTCTTTTTCTCTCTCCTTATAAGTTCTGCCATTATCTATAAATATATCGCTACCGTTTAATTTATTCTTATTTTTCATTATTGATACCTTTTGTGTGAGGTCTCCTAGTTCTGCACCTACTAGTTCATTCTCTTTTCCGACTTTCCATATCCTCTTTACTTGTATTCCGATATTCATTTTTTCATTTATCCAGTTTTCTACCTTCTCTTTACTACTGCACTCTTCGTTTTCCAGTCCTGATATTATGATATTGTTTCTTTTTTTTTCTCTTTCTTCCTTTTCCCATCTTGTATGTTGTTCTATTTCCATCTTTTTTATTTTATCTATTATTTCCTCTTCATATTTCTCCCTCCTCTTTTTTCAGCCAGTCCCTCTGCTTTGTCTTTCTAAATTTCCTCCTTCATTTCTTTTGTCTCTATTACCTCATCTTTATTGCTATTCGTGAATGCCCCTTCCATCTTCTTTGTCCTTTCCTCTAAATCTTGGAATCTTCTATCGGTTTTTTCATAGTATTCCTTCACTTCGTTTCTTATCTTTTTAACCTCTTTTGTCGTTTCCTCTTACTCTTTTCATATCTTCTTTTGCTCTTCTACTAGGGTGTTTTGGTTGTTAGCGATGTTTTCCATCATCTTCATCATTTTGTTCCAATTTTCTTCCGTCATCTTTTCTTTTTCTGGATTACCCTTTGTTCCTTTGTCTGTACTCTTTTCTTCAATATTCTTTTCCTTAGTGCTTTGTCTACTGATCGTTCTAATTCCTTGAATCCTTATTTCCGGTTCCTGTTCCACCTTTACAAACTGCGTAGGTGTATCAAGAATCTCCTCTTCTTTCCCGTACCTTGTTTCTGTTATTACCGGGCTTTCTATTGTAGGATGGGCTTTAATCTTCTCTGCCTCTATCATCCTCTTCCACTTATTACGTGGTTTCCGCCTTTTTTACTGCCTTTCTTTTTTCACTTCTTGTCTTTTCCTGTATTTCTCTTACTTTTTCTTGTTCCTTCTCTTCCTCTCCGTTTTTGTTTGCACCTTCCTCGCTTATCTGCCGTTTTCTCAGACAGCGCTATGCACCTTTATCTTGCCTCAAACACGCGTCACACACAAGCACACACCTCTACTCAAGCGGCCACCTTCCCAAAAAACTCGGCCATATATATAAATTAATACTTTTGAAATACAGTAAACATAGATTAATACCATACATTTCTGAATACTTAACAAAGAATCACATATTTTTCATGGAATTGTCGACTACTGGGTCGCTATCGACAACGCGGCCAATTACTCTGTTAGTGATATTTTTAGTGATACAATCGGGATTTAGGTATACTACTTAACAGCAAAAATCGCTGATCATGCTCTAAGAGTAATCAGAACTAAGAAAAAGGAAATGAAAACGTAATATTGTGATGGTCGCTACCTGTCTCCTATTCCAAAACCTGCTAGCCGCTGATTCTCGATACCTAATTGCTCCGACTGCTGCGGAATCCGTGGGAGGCCACCTCCTAAGCGAAGGATGCATTTGTGGTGAGAGAATTTCTAATGATTAACTCTTCATTCTTTTACAAATTATCTTTATTAGATCACTGATCAACTTACGCTCTCGCACGAGCATATGCTATGCTCGCCAAAAGCCGCGCCTCTCAATGCGAGAGCCGATTGGTTCTCCTCACAACTGCGTGAGGAAGTCGTGCTAGTAATTTAACACCCCTTGCGCTAACCGTCCACGTGCGGCTGATAGCCGTGCCAGCTTGCAGTTTCAAGTTATCAAGAGATAATGGGAAGAAGAGAGTTGGCGGCAGTCATATAATTTAGTCTCACTCAGTTATTGTAGGGTTCTTGAGGTGTAACGACGTCTTATAATAAAGGATACCTTTCTATTAATTGTGTGTGTGAATTTGTGTTGTTTTATTTCATTCCCTGTGAATTTGAATTTACCTACATTCACCCTTCAACATAACTTGCCCACCATCGCATAGTGGGACAAAACCGACGATTTTTTTCAAAATTCTGACATCTCTTCAAATCTCAATGGATCCTTATGACTAAAGTCTTAACATATGCGTAAGGAGGTATATGGGATCACTACTCAAAATTCGGAACTAAAATATCCGAAATTCATAGGTTACAAAATTATAAGTGGCCGGCGCATATGCTTTTAAATTTATGAGAAAATTAGGTTATAGGCACTTAAAACCATTATATACATGAATATATAAAAGCACACATCGCAAAACCTATATAGATTTTACCTAAGCCCCGTAATACCCCATAAACCCCATTACACAATAGTTCCTTGACCTTATAACCTTCCAACTCTATAACAGAATAATCCGATAAACGTATTACCAAAAATCGAGTAACACAAAACGAATATCCTCAAAACCCACAAACCCCATAACTCCGGAAAAACTGAAAATCTAGAACCCTAGAACATATAAGCTTATAACATGCAGACCCACGAACCTAAAATCTCATAACCTTATAACCTATAAACCCCATAACATAGTAATCTTATTCATAACTTAGTACTCAATAACCTTGTTACCCATAAACTCCATCACCTTTAAGTCCAATGACCCGATAATCCAACAAGACATAACCGAATAAACCTCATAACCTATAAATTCTATAACCTCATAACTCATCAACCTCAAAACCGATAAATCCCATAACCCCATTACACAATAATAGCTTAATTCTATAACCTATCAACACCATAATATACATGCATGATCATACATAACATACAGAGATTTATTTTTTTGATTACCTTGAGGAACGTAGTGTAGTAGTGAAAAGCTTCTGCGGTTCAATTTTTTTGATGCAATTCTGTCATGTAGCAAAGACTAATGCTGCCACTGACAATTGGAGATACTTCACAGCGTCTTTGAGAAGGACACCCACTTACAGGGCGTCCTGTTTCCAGATAACTATTCCACAGCTTCAACTTTCCAACGCTAGCCTGCCTGTGGCTCGCATTTCCCTTCAGGAAGTTTGGGCAGTATGTAACGAGTTGAAGTATTATTCACTTAATTAGATTTATTTGTTTCGTTAATCTTCCTTTTCTGCGAAGATTGTATACTTGGAAGTGACGCCTTCATCGTTGAGGTGGTCAGTGTTAGTACCCTGTCCTCGAAGAAGTTAATCAGATGTCAGCTAGTTCCTTAAAATTATCGTTAGCAGTCGTGTACAGACACGATAATGGTCTCGTCGCTACTAAATTTTTTAATGAAATGGATGAACTTGTCCTGTTCCGGAATGAAGAAATAACCAAGAAGAATACACATAGAGTCCACACACATACATTCATACACAAATTACACTCGCTCGTGAATTACTCGCACTATAGGTAAATTTTCAAACTTTAGAGTCAGTAACTTGCGAGACGCGACCGCGAGCACCCGTATACGTACATAAACACTCTTCACACCTCTATTGTTTTCGTTGAACGCCTAATAGGCAAAATTTTAAACGTTAGCATCAATATATTACGTTTATTGAAATATCTGTGGGTGTTATGTAATTATTTATTGCACCTCTCCCGCTCTCGTGCCTTGATTTCTTCTCACGCTCTTAATACAAGTAATATCGCTACAACTGTCCAGTTATTTAAAAATATAATTTCAGGAGATTTCAAAGTGAATGTGCTAGCGAAGTCTTTTCATTCCAGGCATCATTTAGATGTTATTAAAGATCGCTCGCTATACTTAGTTCCGTATGTAGCCAATAATTTTAGTAACAGCTCTGTCATCTCTAGATAATTTCGTTGAATGAAACCGACTCTACAATGGCAGCAGCCCACCTGACGATCAATTTAGTCTATACTTTTACCGCGGATAAAACCTTTAGCAAGTCTGTAATATATTATAATTTTACAAACTGTAATGTAAAAAAATTTTCAGAAGATTTTGTAAATGCGTTTTCATGTAATCTTAATATGAATTGCTCATAACCAATTTTATGAGGCGCTCTGTCACTGCCTAGACCACCATGCCCCATATATTATTTGCACCATCTCGAGACGTTCTGTAACGTAGATTTTGGGTGATATTAAAATGCTTTGCAGAGAGAAAAACCATTTATATATGCGCCTCGCCTTTAATCAGCCAAGTGGCTTACGCAATATCGTGTAAAGCATTATTAATTAATTTTGGCATCGAGGCAATCGCATCTGGCGAATGGGTTAGCGTCGGCAAACGACAGTGCTCGCATTAGTCAGATCATGAGAAAGGAGGGTCTGACCGTGAATACGACTAAAATTAATGTTATCAGCCTCACTGCGCACGAGATAAACTCGTTCTATAGTTTTGTTGCATGCGCATACCTCCCTTGCCCCTCAAGTTCACTTGCTACAATAGTTGCATCCATCGAAGATTTCTACAACAGTACATTCTCTTTTCGCGAAGTAACCACCGAAGAAATCTACGACATTACGCGTATATTTTCTAGCAAATGTAAAGGACCCAGCCCAGATGGTCTTCCTTGGAAATTTCTGGAGATTCTACTATGGCCACTCTTGTTTTTTTTGTTTATATCTTTAATTATCCTGATCTTTGGAAGAGAGTCAGTCTCAGATACTCGGCCTATTGCGAATCTGTGTCATGTAACGAAAGTATTTGATAAAATAATAGCTACCTAGATCTCGCAAAAACTTTAACAAGTTCCCTTCTTACGCCTTTTCAATTGGAGTTGAGATTGGAACATAACACTCAGTCAGCACTCTTGTTTTTTACTGATGGGATTCGTTATGGTATTGAACATAATTTAGTCACGCTTGTAACTATGTTTAATTTCCGACAAGAGTTCGATTCGATTAATCATAAGGCTCTCGTACTTGAATACGGAAATATGAATTCTTATTTAATGCTATTAAATGGGTCAAACTTAAAGAAATGGTTTGGCAGACGACGGTTTACATCGAAAGAAGAGGATATCGACTAAACCAATGCCTATTTTGAGGAGCTATCAAAAACCTACTTTTTGGACCGCTTAAAAAATTTGGAAAAACGCTTGGAAAATTGTATAGAGCTAAAAGGAGATTATTTTGAAAAATAAAAAAAAAATGTTATTTCTATCTTTTTCTAAGGACTTATTGAACGACCCTGGTATTAATGGAAAGATGGACGCTGCCTAAGACACGTTTATCTAGTAGGCAGAATTCTCGTGGATTCCTATCTAAAAAGCGAATGCAGCCGCCTCGATGTGGCTCTCGAACTTTGCTTACGCGCAGTACAATTTTACTCGCACGAAGTCTTCAGTGACGCGCACACACTCTAGCACAAAAAAGAAGGGGAAAAAAGAGGAGGGAAACAATCTGCATTCAAAACGCTTGGCAACTTATACAAAAATAAAAGCGAAGAATCGGAGTTATGGAGTACACTGGAGACCCTTCGGGCACACAGCTTGGCCTGGACGACAGTTGCGAGAGGGCAACACGGAGTCACAGCTGCCCCACACGAGATATGGCAAAAACACTCGCAGCTGCTTGTCATCCAGGACACCGAAGCGGAACCGTTTTCGTGTTCCCGTACCTAGACGTTAGCGCCGCACTATGAGCAATTTCAGAAAAAATTTTTAAAATCAAATTGCGCCTCTCAGAGAAGAGATACAGCAATAATTTTTTGAATTTGAAGGATTTATGATCTAAAATAAGGAAAAATGGCAAAGCAATGTGATTATTTATGATGTTAAGTGAAAATACCCAAGGAAGCCATGAAAGCCATGACAGCCGAATGAGATAGTCTAATCTGTACCCAAGTCATCCGGAAAAAATGACAACGCTTTATCTTTGACATAAAGAAATGATTTCGATCCTTCAATTTTCAGACAGTAATATTCAATTTTCCTCCTAGAAACCTTTTTTTTGTTATTTTCATATTTTTGGAATCTCGGTTTATTTTGAAGCTAAAATTTTCTCGTTTTTTCAAAATTATAATTAAAATAAATCCTTTAACTCAAAATTAAAAAAAATTGGCTCAAAATTAAAATTTACACAGCGCTCCAAAAACTTTATAGTTCGATGTTTGAAAATAAAGACATAAATTAATATATAATAAACTTATTTCAACATATAAATTTATAGATAAAAAATATATATAGATATGCAGACCTACATTTCTTTGCAATTATTCCTTATTATAGATCATAAATCCTTCAAATTAGAAAAAAAGTTATTGCTTTATCTCTTCTCTGAGAGATGCAATTTGATTTTGAAAATTTTTCCAAAATTGCCCGTAGTGCGCCGCTCGCATGTGTGGCCGTGATGCACTAATAGCTATGTAATACATATTTGTCATCTAACCAATGGCGCTCCCGACGATGAAAGCGGCTGTTGAAGCGGAGTATTTCGGTGGGCGTTTCTTACCTCCTCGTGTCTGTCGGCTGTTGATGATTCATTGGGGATACCACAGTAGCGGGGTCGGTGACGAGAGCAGATCTGGTGAGCCCCTCTGACGTTCTGAATCTCTGATAGTATAGTAATTTTCACGCAGCTCTGCAATCCTCACTGTGCTCTCTACTCATCGGCTGTACTCCTACCTGCGAGCTGTCATCAACTCAGCCAGGGCTATGTTAGATAATAATAACAGCTTGGGCCGTACATCCCCAATAAGATATTTCTGCAGCTCCTTCAGAGATCTTCAAGTATCAGTTTATTAGTACGTAAAAAGATGGGCAGTGTGAAGCAGGAAAAACTTATATATGCAGTGTATGTGTTGAAAAATGACGCAAGTAGGTAGTTTTTACTCAGGATCCTAGTTTAGATCGTAGCATTCTCTTGTCGCCAGAATATAAGAACTCGGCACAGGGGATCTGTTAATTTATAATATATTATATATTATTGTGTATTTTCCAGACTTCCCAGCGAGACTATCCTATTTAATATTATTCTAAAGCACTATGAGACTAACAAAGTTATCTGGCAAAATATATTCTTGGCACATGGTAATTTGCCATCTTACACAGTATAATTATGCCAGATTACAAAGATAATAAATGTATAAAAAATAAGGATGAATCAAAAAAACTTATTTTGTATAATCTAATAAATGTATCCGAAATGGATAATTGGTTCCTCTAAATTTACCTAATGTTGTCCTGAGCACTGCGTTTTAGTTGATACTAGTGGTAGTTATTTGTTCTGCATGATGAATTGATTTTTTTTTTTTTTTTTTTTTTATAAAATCAATGTTTACCAGGATTGTATAACTCAAATAGTCTGTAAAATTCAACAGCAACGTTTTACAATCCTCCATCTCAATACCGCCGCAGTTCTATCTCTCCAATTACATTGTTGACAATAGGATTGGAGGGAGAGGACCGCGGCGGTATTGAGAAGGAGGACTGTATTTAAATGAGTTTCTTGATATGATTTTTTCTCTCATAATTTTATTTCATCTTATGTTAGCGATTAGTAATCTAACTTGACGTTGTTAAAGATCAATCACTTGAACATTTAAAGTTAAGTTTTTATGAGAGTTATACATTGCAAATATTTGCTCACGATTTTAGTTTTTTTTAGTTTGTTAAAGTCACTTAGATCGTAGACTTCCTCATAAGTGATACAAACAACAAAGTTAAATCGTCTACCTGTATGAAACTTTAAATATTTTTCACGATATTTATCGGGTGGGTCTGTACGATCCGCCATATTATAATGATGATATATTATCACACTCTATGTCTCTCCTTGACTTATAATTCTAAATATATACTACATAGGGTAAAACAGACAAATATCAATATTAAGCTTTCTATCTACTTAAAATATAATGTTATTATAACGTCTGGAAGCGTTGAAAATTGTCATTATGATATACAAAACTAAATAATTACGATGTATTTAAGAAAATGAATAGATCAAAGATTTAAAGTTATGATTTTTGTTCGAAGGTATCACAGGAGGTGGAACTCTAACTGATGTAGAAAGAACGCTTAACAGTTTAAATGGCTATCATGATAATATATTGGAAGCATTAAGAAACGCTCATAGAGGTTTAGCCAGCACTCCTTCTGGGAGCGGTAATCTTGTTGACGATGAAGCAATACGCAAGACACTTGTCGAACACGGATATGCTAGTGATTCTTATAGAAAATGCTCAGATAGTCAGGATAATATTGAAAATCCAGAAGACGAAGAAGAAGAAGATATACCACCAACTTGCGGTACAATACGTATTCGTACACTCGAAGATATAATACGTCAATTAGAGCATCACTCGACCCGTCACATGAGCCCAGTTGACTCAGAGGATATACGAATATCTGAAAATGAAAATGAGCGTCATTATAGAATGGACTCATCCGTCTGCAGCGAATCTTCTCAAGGGTCAGTTTTAATTTAAGAACTTGGTTACATTAAATAAATATTTAAATTGAAAAGTCGATATAACATTTTTAGTAAAATTATAAAAATAGAACTTGGTTATTTAACATCACGATCTTATAAGTATCAAATTATGTAAATCTCATTAATACAACACTTAAGTTAATTATTTCCTTTTATTGAAGTTAATGGATTCCTTTTATTGAAGTTAGTGAGCTATTGAACTTCAGGCCCACTTAACCGCTACTCTTGCTCTTTGCCGGTGAAGTAAAAGTGCTAAATTCTTAACAGTAAAAGAATATTTGTTCTTCTAAATTTTCTTGAAAAAGTTGCGTAAAAAGTATGCAATAACTAGAACTCGAACAGACGAACCCACGGATTTCAATCCGGCACTCTATCAACGGAGCTAATGTCGCGAGGCTTACTCGAAGATCTCACGCGTATCTTATTCTTATTGCTGTGCTGACGCGTCAGGGCTTGGATATATAGTCAAGCAGCTGAGCCCGTATAAATAAATACTGCTGAGACAGTATAAATAATCACATTGGAGGATATTTTGATGAGGGGTGAGGAGGCGCTGAGGAAGAAGAGTGAAGGAGGTGAGAAAGCGCTGAGTCGTAAGCTTCATATATACAAGGTGTTTCATTTTAATCCATCCACCCAGGTAACCTGTGTAAAAACGAATGATATAAAAAATGACTTGTACGGAAGTTGAAAAGGACAGAGGGGGCCCCAATGGTACCAACGACCTTGCAGCTTTTTAAGCTTTGACCATGAATCGACCTTCTCAAGGTCACTAAAGCAAACTTGAAATGTTAATTCAGACGTAAATTTTCTCGCTCTACCCGGTTCCCGGATCAAAAATAGGGGTTCCGGATTAAAAAAACACTGTAACCTTCAAATGACTTTGAAAATCGAGTTCAAGGTCAAGGTTGTTGGTACCATTATATGGACGCCTCTGTCCCCTTCAACTTTTATACAAGTCATTTTTTGATATCATTCATTTTTATAGAGGTTACCTGCGTGGATGGATTAAAATGAAACACCCTGTGTGTGTGTATGTCAGTGTGTGGGTGTGTGTATATATATGGGTGATTTTCTGTCAACCGTGAGGACTAAAATTGTAAATTTGCCCAAACCGGGTTTAATTTGGGCAAAATAATAAATGAAACACAAAATAAAAATTTTGACATAAAATTTGAAAATATTCGAAAGTAATAAACAAACAATTTCAAAATTTTGATTTTTTCCATTAAAGGGCAATCATCATGATTATTTTACTACAAAACTTCAGTATGTTTGTATAGTACAATAAATAGGAAAAATTTTGTAATTTATATTTCTTGATATTGGGAGTCGAGAGCGTATCATTGCAAAGTGGGATCTTTGATACGTCATGCTTTAAGGGGACAAGCCATGGTTGAACCTGAAAAAAAGCTAATGAATAAATTCGTTAATAACAAAGCCCAAACATAATTTTAAGGGTCCAATTTTTTTTTTATTATTAAGTTGTATTACTAACTATAATTTAAGACTACATCTTGCAGGTGTTTAAGATTTTGGCCTTGCAGTCCATTAACCCTTCTGAATTAGAAACTGGCATGTCATTGCCGCCGGAAATTTTTAGAACAGAACAAGATAGGAGTCTAACTATTTAGGAGTATCTTTGTAATTATAACAGCTATAGAAAATGTGAGCTACTTTTTTTCAAAAAATTTTTAAGATTGTTTTTTAAATGAAAAATCTAATTTTTTAATAAAAATTTCAATGAGTTTTTGCGATTTTATTTTCTAACGTTTTATCTAAAGCCTTTATGTAAAAGTTGCTCACATTTTCCATGACCAATACAATTTCAAAGATGCTCTTAAATTTTCAAACCTGTAGCTTTCTTTGTTTAAAAGAAATCCGGCGGCAATGACCTTGTAAATACAAAAAAAAACAAGTTTTTCAGAAATCAAGGTTAAATCTATAACTCTCTACAGGTTCCAAAACAACTTACTCATTTTTTCCTCATTCTCTATTGTATCTTGTAATGAAAAATCCAAAGCAATACCCATTTGCTGAGAACAGTCCTACCGTAAAGGTTTAATTTCATTTTAATATCATTTCAACCTGTTAAAAAAGAACATCATCAACTAAACAATATCTTCAA
>JAYJLV010106021.1:0-11653 GCA_036873485.1 Torymus texanus | reverse complement strand
CATCAAAATAAAGATTTCACTGTATCGTGCAAATTTTTACCTGTTTTATTTATTTGTGAGAAATTATTTCGTTGCGTTCCAACGTTCTTCAGACCCATATTTTTTGGATTTTCGGGGGATATAGGGAGTTTGATTATCTACCAATTTACGTATCTCAAATTATCCAGTTTTTTCAATAGAAAGAGAAACATTGAGTGCAATTATCATTTTACTTCAGTAAATTTGTGATAGAGAGTTTTTGCTGTAAAACTATGTTCTTTAGCTTGACCAGTCAGTTGATGACCAGGCCCTTGAAAATTCAGAGGCATTTTTTATTAAAAAGTGGTTGTTCGTAATTTTAACCACATTCGCCATCAGAAAGCTGATTTCAATCTAAAAACTTCAAAAACTATCAAAATGTGTATTCAAAATACGCGTTGAAAATACGCCTGAAAAAGGCGTATTAAAAAATCATTAGAAATCACATACTCCATTTGCAAACAAGAAAGACAAAATATCTCGCGAGTACATCTAAATTCCATGCAGAATACTTACACAATGGACAAATAAAAAAAAGAAAATAAAAAAAATTATATCCGTCCACGCGACTTTTTCAAAATAGGACAATAAAATTTCAGGAATTTACACGGTCGAATAAAATGCGAGCAGGCATCCGTACGCGCGGCGTATAACCAATCGCAGCACAGCGTGCGTGCGCAATTTATCATGCCGGCATCGGCGCGTCTCCTAATTTATTCAACGCAACTCAATCGAACAAGAATAATTGCTTATCGAGAAAATCAGGTCATACTCTATCGGATCCTCTCTCTTTTCCATACAGCAGCTCGATCCCGCGACAATAATAAACAGCGACGTAGCGGCGTATCGAATAAACGACACGAGCGAGCGAGCGCAAAACATCAAGTCAGCGCGCGTATATATGCACGACATCAGTAGCAACCATCCTGCACTGTATATATATATATACCGACACTCACACACACACACGCATACTTGAGTCAGTTCGGAGGATAATTGACGTCGAATCCGCCCACCGTGATACGCGCACGCGTGTATGCCCGAGCGCGCATTATGCGGCCGACAAAACGAAAAAGCGCCAGGAGAACGTAAAGAGATAGAGAGAAACAGAAGCCTGTGCGCCGCGGCGCACGTTAACATACGACAGGAATGATGATGAGTTGTGACGATGATGAACGAAACGCGAGTATATATGTATATATAGAGCGAGTATAGCCACAGATGTATAGAGCGGTGCAACCGTTATAGATATCGCTTAATGGAGCCGATTCGAGACGCTTTCACGGGACGTTTGTTTTCGGCTGCCTATACTACACTATACTACGTGCGGGACGACGTATTGCCGTTGAGATTCGAGGCTATTTTTCTCTCTATACGGATGAGGTGAGGACGGTTAGCAACCCCGAGTCGAGTGGCCGATGTACGCGTGTGATGTATATATATATATAGGTGAGGGAAGAATTTCTCGTTTTGTTTTGGTCGAGTTCGGAGATTTTCATGGGAAGTGCAGAGATTGCGGAGACAATCGATTGGCTGCGAGAAAGGACAAATAGAGGTCTCGAAGAAGTTGTAATCGTTATGGGACTGATCGGGAATTCATTATTGATTGGTAAAAGGTAATTAGAGGAGACAGTTTAATGATAATGCGTGTAAAATTTGCATAAAAATTAATTTTCTCCAGGCAATTATCGATGATATTTTTAATCTTGATTCAGTTAATCGGTTGTAATTTGTCCATGTGACATGACTAATATGATGATATTTATACGGTTTATACGTTTTTTTAAAAGTTTGTATAAAGGTTGAGGTATAATACTGTATCTTATGATTAAAATAATTTTTCATATTTATAAAGCTACACTTGAATTATCTTCTACTTATTTATAACCCTTATATAGATTTCTCCAATTCAATATATTCACGTTGTCATATTTTGTATTTTCAATAACAACCAGCAATCATCTAGAATTTCGTCGTGCAAAATAGAAGAACAGAGAAATATAACGACAGAAAAATCAAACTTTTAACATTATTTTACCGAGAAATTCCATTCTTATATGAAATTTCGAGAGAATTCACTTGCTTATATAAAACTAGTGGACATTCGAAAAAAGTGGAAAAACATTTTTAATTCGCCCGATATCTAACCTGTTCCGAAATTCATACACAAATACAACGGAATCGGATAGACCGTAAAATTCTGAACAAAAAATTTATAGCATTATTGTTAACTAAAGATTAACATGTAACCGCTAATGAGCGTCGCCGGTACGGTCTATTGAATGTTTATTTAATCAATAATTTATTTATATTGACATTTATTTTTTCAGTCAGATAATTTGATATCGAATGTCGAAGTAAAAAAAAACAACGAAAGAACACACTTTGAGGTCGAGAAAACAATACTGTGATTTAGCTGGAAAACTAATTTATAATAATTACTTAAAAATATATTTTACTTCGTTATAGAAGGCGTTTCAAGGAATTTTTTTATTTTATAAAATCAATTGTTATTTATAAGATTAAAAATATGTTACATCTTCCCTTATAAAACTTATATCTTCTGAGAAATTTTTCAGGTTTCTTCTCTAGTGGAAAATTAAATACGTTTTATAGCTAACGCGTTAATTAAATTGAAGCCGTTTTAGCCAAAATCATAAAACAAAAGTAATATAATTCTAAAAGTTTTATTGTTACTTAAAATATCCACTTTATAAAGTGTAAATAAGATAAATTATTCCTGATTGGTACACAATAATGAAATAAGAAACGTTTTTAGCCATACAGATAACTCCAAAAAAGCTAACTTTACGGTCAACATTTCTACCAGATTTTCTACCTTCGACAACAATAACAACAATAATCATCGGCAGAATTCTTCATTGACCTTAACAATATCAACCACGACCGAGTCATCGTAAACTCTGAACACCTTTGTCACCAAGACCTGTACTGGTTTCTTTTTTTTTCACCCACTCCATCTTCTCCACAGCCCATTCGCCCTCTTCAACCTCCAGCATATCTTTCCGTTCACCGCCCACTCGACGCACTTGACTTTTCGGCAACTGCATACACACACACACACACATATATACATCACGTGATATGCCCGCACGTATACGAAATCGACGCGTGCTCGCAAGCGAATCGATCTCTCGTCGCTTGGCGTAGCACTCCCTCAACCTCCACTAAGTTTAAATTGCGATCGCGCTCCCCGATAAGTAAGCAAACGTCCGCCCACGCGATTCGGTTTCCGGCGGAAGCGCCTTTGAGAGGAGTACGCGCGTACTCCGCCCCGTCTTCCCCACCTCCTTGGGGTATTTGCGGCCACTTTGGTAAACTGGCGACGCTTTTTTCTTCGGCGTAGACGACGACGACGACGACAACTACGACGAAACTCTCGGCAGCTTTGATTTGTGCGAGTAGTCGCGATTTTGCGCGTGCGTTAATATAAATCACGTGCAAGCGCTACTCGGAGGTGGAAGAGAGAAAGAGAGAGCAAAAGAGAAAAGAGAGAGGAAGAGAGAAGAGAGGGTTTCGGTGAGAGCTCAGGATGGAAAAAGTGCAATATCGGGATGGGAAAATAGTGAAGGATATAGCGCGGAAGGTGAAGAGGAAGGATGCGCGAATGGAAAAAGTATAGTATTGCGGTGGAGGTATTGCTGCGGGAAGTTTGCTAAAGTGGTGATTGAGAGATATTTATTATTACCGTCCTTGGGGTTCGAAAAATTATTGTGAATAATAATACTAGATGACGTATATTCGCGGAAATACCTTTGGTAAAAAAATGTAATTTAAAAACGAAAATATTATTAGTAATGTATATGTGTGTGTGTGTGTGTGTATTCGTAGGATGTTATTAAAACCTATATTATATCTCAATTATCCCCAGATATTGCCAATTTTCGGCTATCCACTTGGCCAATTTTATTTCAACTTCTATTACTACCCTATATTCTTTAATGATATTTCTTTGCTATAATACATATACCTTGTGTTTGCTTGCTCGTTGACTTTTCAACCATCACTATATATACGTTCACAAAAGAAATATCACGTAAGCAAACAAAAGGCCAGACTAATCCTAACTTGCCGAGCGGTCGCGTTCTAAAGGTTCTCTCTCTCTCTTGCTTTCTCGCTCTCTGTTTCCTCGGGAACAGCCGAAAACGCGTATTTTAACTGCGCATTCGTGAAACCGGTATGCAGTTCCCTTTTCACGCAATGTTACACAGTCAATTGTGCCCGTACTGCCGCCGCAATTGCGGTGAACAATGTGTTCTCTCTCTCTCTCTCTCTCTCTCTCTCGACTCAGCCGGTGTGCGCTCTATTCGCACAATCTCCGAATCTCGAGGAAAAACGCGAGTGCACCATAGTCTCCGTGCCGTGCGGGAAAAAGGGTGGCCCTGTGTTTTATATGTGCGCGTGTCTGTGTGTGTATATATATACACACACACACATACATAGAGAGAGGGAAAAAAACATTTCGACGTCGATCGTTTTGTCGCATACGTGTATGTACTCGAACTTTTTGTGTATAGTGTGCTGGAGAGTGGGAGGTTTGTGAGGCAAAATCATTTCTTGTATATGTGACCAGTGATTGGAAAAATATAAATTACGTTGGAAAATGGATTATCAAGTAATTAATATACATTTGGTAGTGATATTCTGTCGCTTGCAATGATAAGAGAAAAAATTAACTTTGTCGAAATGCCAAAGTAAATTTCTTAGAAAAATTATTTACAATAGTCCATCATATGTTTAAATAAGTAGTGTAAATATTTTAGTTTATCAAATATGTTAACCATTACTAGCTATTTACTTTACACGGGATTTAATTATTTTACGAAAAAAACTTAAGACAAAATTACTTTTTCTCCTATCGTACGTGAAGTAGATTTTCTTCGAAAAAAAGCTATGCCTATTATCTCACAAGCATTCCCTGTACAAGTTCATGGGTACGAGTATATGTTTTCCGTATAGAAGCTGTTGCGCTGCTAGCGGCATTTAAACAATATTGTCCCTGCGGGTGTATGCGAGTATTCTCTGTCTCCCTTATCGGACTCGCAAAATATAGGAAATGCAAACATCCGCGCCGCGGGTGTATGTATGTATAGATGTGTGTGTGTGTGTGTGTGTGTGTGTTGGTACAAACTGCTGCACGCGCGCGTCCGAGCGGAGTATTAGTTTTCGCGCGGGCGAACGCGCGTGTTTGCGAATTTAACGTGTGCTCAACATCCTCGCGAGCATCGTTTCATTAACCGGTGAAATGCCTCCGCTGTATTGCTCTGGCTCTTTTTTTTTGCTTGTTTATACGAGGAAGAGAGAGGAACAAGCACATCGTCGTTCCGCCGGGAAGTGCAGTCATTTGGAAAGACTGGCTCTCTCTCTCTACACGTGCGCCGGATTCGTTCAAGTTCTGCTCGTTCGAGCATTTGTTTATAATGAAAAGCGTGTATGCGAGAGAGAGAGAGAGAGAGAGAGAGAGAGAGAGAGAAACTGCGGGTAGAACATGTATATATATGAGGATATCCAAACAAATTTTACACTTATCGTGGTCTTAAAAAATGTTAGTTCTTTCAAATGTTATATAAGATACCTGCGATTTACGTATTTTTATGCCATTTTAATGCAAAACTTTAAACTATTATAACTTTTGAAGGAATCACTGTTGTTTAATTAAAAAAAGAAAGCAAATTAAAGTTTATTTTCTTTAGCTTTCTTTCATGTCTCGTTTACTTTTTTAAAAATTTGTGTTGGATGTTTCTCAGATAAATGACTAAGGTTCAAAGAATGGAGCTTTTTAGCATTCTTTAAAATCATTTCAACTTAAATAAAATGATTAAGTTATTTTTAATTCTACACTATTTTTCCACATATTTTATGTATTACAATATAAGAAAGAAAAAAAATGCGTAAGAAAAGTTTGCGTTTGAAAAATATTTTAACCAGTTTTGAGGCCGCGATAAATGGAAGGTTTCCTCATATAAATAATTATAATAATGTAGTTATGTTACTGAAATAGATAAATTGAAATGGAATTTCGAATTAATAAAAAATATATCAAATTGTAAAATGGAGTGAAAATGATAGTTCAAGTGTTCTACCTGTCTTACCACGCACAGCATTTATCTACTTCAAGTACATTTATATAACGTAACGTAAGATATGTATATAGTAATGTAACATTAATTTCACATTAATTTCATAAAAAACGAAAATGAATAAATTGGGCCTCCAATAGCTCCGTTTTTCAGCCTAATTTAAAAAGATAATAAGCTTATATGATAAGCTATTTTTGCCCTTGCCCTTGTCGCAAATGAAATAAAGTACCAAACAAACCTATTATGGTCACGTATAGAGTATTAGTAGAGTTTATCTAATATTGTCTCTTTTGACTTTGCTAAAGCTCTATTAACTTATCTAAATTATCAAACAATTGAATAAAACAATGAATTCATCTTCTCGTATATATGTTTACCTCAAAACCTCATTCTTCTCTGACATGTTTTCTTAATCATAACCAATCACTCACTCCACTCATTATACATCAAAAGCTGACTCTTCCCAGCACTCGCATCATTCGCCTATTTTCTATTCATTTTTATACATCACACATTCAAATCATTTATATACTTATACAATATGCAGTTTTAATAATTTGCGATAATCATTCCGTATACCATGACCGCAAATTTCGAAACTGATAAACCAAACATGCTTGTTGCAACGCGGCGGTCCCTTAATCCGACAACATTTTCAGATAAGGTATACTGGTTACTCTTTCTCTCTCACACCACACACATACCCGCAAAAAACTGCTTCGCCCGCGCGCGCGCTCGCGCAGTGAACCCCCACGTACACGTGCCTTGGACAAAAAGACTCTCTCTCTTTCTCTCTCTCTCTCTCTCTCTCTCTCTCTCTCTCTTGCGTGCGCTCTCCATCGGTTATACACTTTTTACGCGCGATAAAAATCTCGAGTCGATACTCCCTTTCTTCGCGAGGCCAGCGCGGGCGCGCGCGTTAAGAAAAATCGAGAAACCGTTCGCCGAATACACGACCGGATAAAAAGAAGGAGGTAAAGGGGGGCCCTCCCGACAGGAAGAGAGAGAGAGAGAGAGAGAGAGAGAGAGAGAGAGAGAGAGAGAGAGAGAGAGGGAGGGAGTAAGTATAACACAAAGCCAAGGTAAAAGAGCTAAAACGACGAGCAGGGCGGCGGAGGACACAATGTGGCACGTATATAGGAATGCGACGCAGCGGGAAGGAGTTGCACGCGTGTAGGTATATATACGGACAGAGAAGAAAGAGAGAGAGAGAGAGAGAGACACACACAGCGTGCGAATATATAATAAATAATATCGAGAAAGAAGAAGCGCGCGGAGGTCGCACACACACACACACATATATGAACAGGTAACCCCCCCGACCACTACTGTCCGTCATCCGCCTCGCGGCGCGCCCGGCTAACGATGCCACGCTGTCTTTTCTCTCCCACTCTCTCTTTTTTTTTTGTTGTCTTCTTCGTACGGGAAAACGATAATAGGATCATGTTTTACGGCGCCTCGTTAGGACTCCGAGCGAGCGCGAGATTTACGCGGCCCGCGAACCTATAGCTCTTTCTCTCTGTCTTTCTCTCTCCTTGCGATATGACGAGTTCCTCTTTCTCTCTTCCTCTCTCTCTACACACGTGTATATATAAGTAAACGTGCGAACGTGTTGCTGCTCACGCGCGTGGGTGTGCGCTTTTTCTTTGTGATTTTAGAGCGGGCATTCGAGTGCATCACCAAGGAAGAAAGACGGAGATAGAGAGTAAGAGAGAGAGAGAGAGAGTGAGAGAGAGGAGATTTTGCGCCTGTAGCTGTCTATGCGCGTGGGTGTATTTTTACGTTACGAGCGCGCGAAGGAAGAAGAGCGAGAAACTGTACGTGCGTGTAGGTGTGCGTATCCACGTCCGAGGGAGGAGGGATGAAAGGATGAAATTTTAAGGATACATTGTTCCAAAGCGAATCTACATGAAATCGCACGCTGTTTTGGCGTTGTTCCGAGTCATGTTGCCCGGCCATTCGAGACAGCGTGACGACAGCGTTTGCCGCTCTACCTGTAGATTTCAACGCTGAATTAATACATACAAGTGAGAGAGAGACTCTCTTTTTCTCTGTTTTCTTATGCAGAGAGTAAGAAAGAGAGAGAGAGAGAAGAGGCTTTGTAACATGGAAAGGGATGTGGCTGCACTTTTATAGAATGCGATAGTTGGAAATGCGCGAGAGATGAATCTATATTATTGTTGATGATGGGACGCTGTAGAGATGATTAGTGTAGCCGTACAAAGCAGAATGTTATTATAGTTATTATTTATTTGTTTTAACTTCAGTAATTGTCTACATTGAATTTAATTAAAATTTAAATGTTGATGCGTCAAATAGAATATGTTAATTCAAATTTATTGATAATTTTTCTGAAAATATCAGCAATTTCGCAAATAACAAGCAAAACTAAAATGTTTCTAGATTTACATAAAAATAAAAACGCCTATAAGTCACTCACTAAGTACACTGTAAAAAAATGTAAATAACCAACCGTACTGTTTACATAGTTTATTTAAGATGCAAATGGAAGGTTTGTTTTACGGTCAGCGATGTCGGTAAAAAGGGTATTAAAGAAAAGGAGGATCTTACTTTTGTTAAAGTAGGATTGGTATTATAATTTAGTATGATAATGTAGCTGTAAAACAAATGGAGTTAAGTAAAGCTAAATATTTTAATTAAAGTAGTTAAAGTATCAGTATAGCATTCTTTATAAAAAAGGTTCTCCTTTTTATTGATGGAATTTTAACTTTTCGAAACAATCGAAAAATATATTACATGTGTAACGTTATACGTCTAGCTATCAGTCGCGGTTCGTGCAACCCTTGCAAATCGAGAGACAGTGTGGGTGTGCAAGCACTAACTTTTTCCTCTTCTCTAGGAAGATTATAGGCCGTAGAATGCATGTTTCAGGTACATTCTTTAAGTAAAACGCAGTGTAATTATTGTTGGTTACAAAGACGGCAGTATTTTGCTGCTGTTCATAACTGTATAAAAAATTTTTAAACCTTTTCATTAAAACCACTCTATTAGGTGTGTATTTATTAAACTTCCTGTCTGAGTGTATAGAAAACCTACCTAATCTTCGTCGCTTCAAATATGCAAGCATGTTCAATTCATATCGCACATGAAAACACGCAAGAGTTTATGATGTACCATTTTTTGTCCGCGACTAAAAATAAAGTAATAAATAGAAAAATATATTTAAATTTCTATTACAAATAAAGTTATTTTTACTTATTTTTAATATAATTGCATTTATGTAACAAATACAGATCGCTATAGCAATATTCTATATCGATATTGTATAGAATAAAGTCGTTTCAAACTATTATTTCAAACAATGTAAAAAATAAATTAATAAACCTTGTATAACATATTATTTAAATTGGAGATTATTTTTATTTGGAGATTTACTTTTAACAGTATTCATTTCAGTAATAATAAATTCAGTTATTATTTTAACTTACAATTTAATCTATTTAAACGACCCAGTCCCAATAAAAAGTTAAACCTTTGTTTACATTCACGTAAGACACTTTAAAATTTTATCTAGCAAGAGCCCCGGTATCGAACTCTCGTTTCTTTTTTCAATTACGTACATCCATTGCACTTTTATAACATACTCGAGCAAATAAAAATTCAGCGTATATACGAGCCGAGAAGCAGCGTCCATAAAAAACGATAGCCGTTCTCTGATTTTTATAGTTTCATAGTTGACATCATCCCATTTACGAGGCACGGAGGCACAACGGCATACGTACACCTTGACGTAACACCCACCCTCGGCCATACCTCAAACCCGTCGTAATTCCTCTCTGGCAGCGGCCAAAAAAGGGGCCCCGCGAACAATGAACGCTATACCCGCAATATTTCCAAATATGAAACCAAACCAAAAAAAGGGGAGAGAAAAGATCGTGCGGAGGCGTACAGTATGCACGCGGCGGGGTGGAGCCCCCGAAAAGACACGCGGAGGCGATAAAATGGCCCGCAGCACAAGGGGGCAGAACAGGAGAAAGAGAGAGAAGAGCAGTATCGCGAAAGGAGCTAAAAGTCAAAAGATGAAAGAGAGTAAGAGGAAGAAGAAGGGAATCCAGAAGGGCCGTCGCTTTTTATGGGAAAGAAGATGAAGTAGGCAGGAGGAGAGGGGGGGGGGTAGGCCCCTTTTTCCCCACCTCCTCTTTACAGGAAGCGAGCACGCCACGCAACGAGAATACAAGGACAAGAGAATGGGAAAGAAAGAGAGGGAGAATATATGTATAAGGCAAGGGGTGAGGTGCGGGCCTTGTACCCGGCACAAGGAGCAGCAAGAGCGCGCGGTTGACCCCTTCTTTTAGGGGTCCCACAGGAGTCTCTCGCACTCTCTTTCTCTTTTTCGCTTCTTCTTTTCGCCCGCCATGAGGCTTTGTTCTCTCGACAATAGCGTCGAGAAAGAGAGGAAGAGAAAGAGAGAAAGAGAGAGAGAGAGAGAGAGAGAGAGAGAGAGGAGGTGGCGTGTTGTGTGTGTGTGTATAACGAGGCCGCGTCTCGGGCGCGTCTACGCGCTTTTTATATTGCACCGTATACATACATTATACCCACTTACGATGGAGTCATAATATTTTTCATACGGCGATTTATGGCTTTCGGGGCCGAAGTCCCCGTGTGGCGATATTCTTTCTTTCTTTCTCTCTCTCTTTTTCGCGTGATCGTCTCTCTTCTGTTCGAATGAAACGCTTGTCAGTGTGCGCGCATATGCCCCATGTGTGCATGTACACTCACACAAAGTTGTATCTGCATGAAGGGAATGAAAGAAGGGAGGAGGTCTCGAACTAACCCAAGGGGCAGAAATAATGAATGAGATTCACGAGGTGGGAGCTGTCTTTCCCTTTCTCTCTCAAGTAGCTAGTATGCTGTATATATAGAAAGAGAGAGAGAGAGAGAGAGACAGAGAGGGAGATGGAGGAAGGGAGGAAGGAAGGAGAAATCACGCTCAGCAAATCTTATCGTCAAGAGTGATTTTCATCAGCGGAATTGTACACAGACAGAGAGTAGAGAAAAAAAAAGAGAGTATTGGCAGAACAGTGTGCGTGCGAGGAACACGTGTGTGCATAAGGAGAGCTGGGCAAATTGTTTTCTCTCTCTCTCTCTCTCTCTCTGTCTTTCACTTACCCTCTCCCTATATATACGCAACAACTGTGCTGAGCACATTCCGCGAAATTTGCTGCATGCGAGTAGTGTGCGGCAGGACTAAGCATTCTCTCTCTCTCTCTTTCTCTTTCTTTCTGCGGATTCCCGCCGGTCCAGTCGACTTCGCGTGCGTGCTTATTACAAGTGATTGAATATGTTGAAAAGACGACGAGGCAGTAAACGAAAGAGGGTGCGAGCGAGCGAAATGACACACGCGCTCATCAGGCCAGGGAGAACGAGGGAATTAACGAATCAGCCGAGGTATAGGAGAAAGAGAGAGAGAGAGAGAGAGAGAGAGAGAGACTCATTGACCGCTGATACGAGGAAGAAAGAAGCACAAGGCTGGACGTCAGACGGGCCAACGCCGACGCCAACGAGGTATAGTA
>JAYJLV010106010.1:0-11653 GCA_036873485.1 Torymus texanus | reverse complement strand
TTTAACACATTTCATCTTAAAAAATCATTTTAAGACTTTTTTGTCTCAAAAATTTTTTTCACCGTTACAAAGCTTCCCTTTGAAGAAGCAAAATTTCGCCTTCTAATTCTTTATGTTCGAAAAAATAAAATATCCAAATTCGTTGAATGAAAGCTTTATTTTCATGGCAAATATCTATTTAAAAAAATAAAAATTATTTATATTCTTATAAATTTATGTATAAAACATTTTATACATTAAGGTTAACGATAAATTAAAACAACTTTTGCATCCATCGGATTTAAGAATTTTTTGGAACTTGCCAACTTTTCTTAACTTTTCGTATTCGCAAATCCTGCCGAGGAAAAAGAAAATAATAATTCATTAGATATCATCAATCTACTAGCGCACTGCATGCGCGACGACGTTTTACCAATTTTTTTCCACAAATTATTTACCACAGTGTTTTCTCACCAGTGTTTACGCACGCAAAACCTCAATTTCACATATAACTTAGAAGGGGGGAGTACATTCCAAATCTTTAGAGCTTACTGTCACGGTCTTAGACTGACTGCCACGTATATTTTCCAGCTGCCTTTCCTTTTAAAGCTGCGCAGGGCGATTTTTCCACTCTTATCTCTACAACTTTTATGACTTTTCTTGAAAAATAAAAACAAGATACCCATCGGTGGCTGACAGTTACGCGGAGGGTGAAATCAGGAATGCCGAAATTTCGATACACGAAGACTTTGAGTAATAAATAGAATAACATGTATTTTGATATAAAATTAGTACATAGTTTGTATTTGCAATGAAATTCGCGAATGCAAAAACAAGTATGACATATAGAAAACAAGGTGTTGATATATTTTTAATTGAAATAAGATTATATTACTTAAAGCATAAAATCTTGTTTACAATTCTTTGATTTACAAGTCTTTATAAACATGATAAAGTGCATTCTACATTGTTTAGTAGATCGATGTGTACAATTGTTGTATTTTTTAATAATTTCTATTACGTATTCAATTGGAAATTTCGGTTGAATCCAGTTACGTAAGGAAAATTTTTATGTTTTGGAAGACTACACTTTTGATTATCGATTTTGTAGTGTTCATTTTTACCCTAATATATGTATATATATGAAAAATGTGTTGTAATGTATGAATAGTTGGTCGCAACTTCTCTTTATTTACTGGATTAATATTTGAATAATATAAGAAATACAACGGTCTTTCATTACTTTTTAAAATATAATGCGGAACAAATTATTATTATTTATAAAATCATATATTAATGGCTCTAAAAAATATTTTATTGGTGCTTCTTTATTCTAAAGTGATTACATAATTTATTCGCTTATTTAAACGTCCAAATTTCTATTTCTTTCTTCTTTTACATAAATCATAAAGTATATAACTTATGTTAGGAGGCAATTTTTTTTATACTTGTATTATAGTGACATGTGTGTTTGGTAAAATGCGTTGCAAAAATACAGCGCAAAGTATGTGGCATCATCTGTGCAAAATAGGGCTGATTGTATAAGATTTTTACGTAAAAACGCCCTCGATTGGGCGCGAGCTACACATGTGCTATACTCTCTCGCGTCGGAGTTTCGTAACGGCATGCGCGTGCGAACGTGCACATGCAATTGCCCGAGCATGTATAATCTCATTTTGTGTTTTCACAAGCCATCGGGCGCGATGCACTCCGTAAGATTGAGTCCGGTTACTGTAAATTTGCCCTGGAATTATATGGACGGATTATGTGCGTCGGCTGGCTGCCGCGGGAAATATTGTCTGTGATACTCGTATGTTTGCGCAGTGTATTATCGTAGCATAGGCGATTTCGTTTGGCAAATGGCTTCCGCGCATTCGCTCATAGCTAAAAAATTCTATTCGTATTTCACATTAAAGAATGATAAGGTTTCTACAATAGGCTACATCAAAACATTTCAAATACTGATTATTTATCATCGTACCTTTTTATTATTATAAATGATGAAGATATGTATGTGCATTTATGCGTTCGTGTACGTGTGCACTTCTCAATTATTCTTATGTTTTCATTTAATTCTAAATAATTTTTTTGCTGTAAACATTAAACATAACTAATTGAGGGTATTAGAAATATTGTCTGTCTAATTATGATAGTGGTAGCTATGTGGATTTGAAAAAAACGAATTTTAATAGAATAGTATATTACACAACAAGGGAGGTAAAGAGTTGGCCAGTTCAGAGCACGTGTAACTTGCCACCCGAGCCGAAGGCGAGGGTGGCAAACATGTGCTCTGGGGTGGTCCTCTTTATCCCCATGTTGCGTATACTAGTTTTCACCATACCCGGGCCGAAAATACCACATTCGCGTTTCGGAGCCGGGAGTAAAGTAGCATAAATATTTGTATCAACGATTCCCTATGCGCTCGTGACATTTTCGCTGTATAAAATGAAAATCGATTGATTGCTACTGCTAGCAGCCCTCGTGATAATCCGCTCTAAGTACTTCATCTTAATACGGTTATGAACTGCTTTGTGAATAAAGATGAAAAAGGTTATTTAATAGTAATGAATAACAAAGATTGCACTATTTAAATTAAGTGATAAATACGTATCTAACTAATTAAAGTCAATACATTTGAAAGATAAAAAAAAAATTATGTACTATTCATACGAATATTTTGTAATCAAAATAATTAGTCATCTATAATCTTAGGATCTTAGGATTTTAAATGTTTGATTATTCTTAATCATATGTTTTTATTTCAAAGATTTCTGGTCATCCGAGAAACAATTTCATGACTGGAAGTACCTATCTGACTGTGGAAAGACTTGAAGAAGACGAAACGTGGACTTCCGTTGCTACAGATGCAGATTGGGAAACGAAGTACGATTTTTGTTTTCTAGCTAACAGTGATGTAGTTAATCGACTTCATTGAAAATTATTTTAAACTACTTTTTCAACTTTTTAATGATTTCAGGCTGATTTGGGAAAGAACATCGGTTATCCTCGGCTCTAGTCAAGTGATCGTGAAATGGGAGGTACCGGAAAATGTTTTGCCTGGAGAATATCGTATTCGACACAATGGTTATTATCGTTACATCCTTGGTGGTGTTTATCCATACCAAGGCGTTACCCAGCATTTTCAGGTATATTCACTACTAAAGTTTTGTATTGTTTACCTGTAGAAGTTAGAAATTGTTTAGAAACTTACTAATCGGACCCTTTTGGTTTCAGGTTAAAACACCTAATCTAAATTACTGAGGACAGACAAATTCAACACGTTTTTTATTAATGTAAATACTATAACCATTTAACGGAATGGATTAACTGGATCAAAGTACTAAAATAACTCTTGCCAGTTTAAAAGATGATTCGCTCCAGAAACCGTACGCAATTCGCTTTTGAAAGAATTTTGCGAATTAGTCCGATAGCCATGGACTGGTTGGATTCCTAAGAGTAGATTAAGAGTCCTTTTGATTTAATTAGTGTAAGGAATTATTCAAAAAATCTTAATATTTTTTCAACAAATTTCACGTTGAAGAGTGTAGAGAATAAGAAAAACGTGTGTTTATAAAACAATAAAAACAACATTTAGGTTTATCATAAAAATTTCTTTTTGTAAAAAATAGTATTTGCGTTGACAATTTACATAAGAACGCGAAGTATAGCCATTTAAAACGCATTTACTTTGTAGACGTATTACTGATCGTAAGAAAAATTATTACGTTAATTTATTTCTAGCATACAAAGAAAACGCAAAAAGAAAAATAAACTTAAATATATTGCTATGTATAAGTTGTAACAAAAATATTAAGAAAAGTTTTTGAAACGTCATCTTAAACATCATTAGAAGAAGAAAACGTTAATGTTTTGTGTAACCAAAAGACTAGGTACTCCTTATGACTTTTGAATTAAAAGTTGCATCTGCACCAATATTCTTTCATGAATATGCTGTAGTGTTTTATGTTCGAGATCCGAATTTGTTCAATTAAAATAATATTTGATTCCAATCACTGTATTTTTAGTTCCATTGTTGCTGCCTTATAACCAATAAACTATATATTTTGTAAAAATGCTGAATTATTAAAATATAAATTCATATTAAAAACTGTCAATATAATTTTTCAGGGTAAATTTAAATGATTTTTCATTAACATGTTATTATAACGCGCATCATTTGTACTGGATCATTAACAGCTAGATAACTAAATACATTTTTTATAACATAGATTTAATGATTTGTAACTAGTTTTATACTTCACATTGCGTCTTCTATTGTATAAATTTTTATGTAGATTATTGAAGTTTTAATAAATATAGATTATGATTATTATTAAGCAGCTTTTTGATATATGTATAATGAGATATGTCTGAAATATGAAAATAAATAAAAAAAAAAAAAACATATTTACGACAATATATTTTTTATTTATTATGTCATAAGAGCTAATTTTTTGTAGTAGTACTTATGAGTAGATTCTGAAGCAAAAAAAAAATTATTTTTTTACTTTAACACTAAATATTAAAAAATACATGATAATTATTTTTGCCTGAATATTTAGAAGTTATTTTTGTTATTCATTTACATAGTTCTTCTCATCAGTATGTAGGAATCACTCATAACGAGAATTATTAATCTTTGGCAATAAAATAGGTATAAAAATTAAATTCTTTACATCATTTATTACGGTTTGATGTGTTTCAATTGATGGAGTCCGATATTAATATACTTAGTTCTTAATATGGACAGACGTAAAATACAAAAATATAAGTAAATTAGTGCATGAATCACATATTTAAAGTAATCGTTTGACTATTAAATCCCATATAATTTTAAGATAACAGAGCACGTAGCATTAATAATAACCTTTGTTCTTGTAAATGTCTTGGAATTTATTGACGGAAATTACGATCAATCTATGTTAATACTTACAGTTAGTTCGAACAGTTAGTTTAAACGTTTAAAAGAAGTCATTCAATCAAATCTTTTACGTCAGATGTTTAGGTTATTATTTTTTGCAAGACTGTATGACTGCATAAAATATCTATTGCATAAGCATCAAGATCATACTTAGATTTATAGAATAAATGTAGTAATTGTATTTCTTCTGAAGAAGATTGAGATGGTAAGGAAAAGAGTTTTTTGAACAAATATTTTAATCTTTTAATCATGGTTGTGACCGTGGGATTTATGCTTGAGTATTTCAGTGAGAGAGCAAAAGGCAGTAATTCTTTCTAACATTCTTTTAATCTTTGCACACATATTAATTTAGTGACTCTTGATGGTTAAAAAAATATAGATTGCGATATGAAAAATTGAGATATTCGTCTTTAA
Organism: Torymus texanus; assembly: GCA_036873485.1. Taxonomy (NCBI): domain Eukaryota; kingdom Metazoa; phylum Arthropoda; class Insecta; order Hymenoptera; family Torymidae; genus Torymus; species Torymus texanus. The sequence continues at coordinate 6,339 of JAYJLV010106010.1, read as the reverse complement.
AGTCTGGACTTTTAACAAGGGAGCCATATGCCAAACCCGTTGTTACGACACAGGATATTAAAATCATTTGCTACAAATTAAATAGAACAATACGCGGACTTAATTTCACTGATATAGAAACATAACAAAAATTTCCATGCTGTTTGTATATCTACATAGAAAGTTGTATTCTTTCTAACATTGTATTTCCATACCCTCTTTTTCATCATCATATTTTATTATTTTTATAGAGATATGTACAGATTATTAAAGGGTTTTCATTATAGTACCTGAGTGATGATTACTGCAAGGTCTCTACTACAAATAGTGCGAAGAAATCTAACACGGATAATTTCTACCAGATCTCCTAAAAGTAATATATCTTACTTACGTATTATAGATGAACCTCATTCAAACTGAAAGTTTCTATAATTAAAGAAATCTTGTTTATAAAAGAGCGCGGCTGCGCTTCGAAGATAAGTATGTTGGTTATACTTTTAACGAAAAGGTAGTAATATAAAAATGTTATTTAACTATGCTCTATACAATTTGTTGCATTTTAAAGTTTTTTTCTTGCTTATTAAAGAAAAGAAAGAAATATTTTATAAAAATACTGTGGATGAGATTGAGAAAAAATACTCTTCCATTTTTCGCTTTGTGTGAAATCGACTCGGATAGCCTAATCATTTTTTCTTTTTGTGACTTAGATTTTCTAGTGAAATTCCGAGAGATTTTTAACAGACTGAATTATTTTCAGTTATCCTTCGAAAGAAGCAGAAAAATGCATAAGTCCTTGTTGGAGCGTCGATAAATGTTTCGTAGGACTCGCGTTAAAAATAGTACATTATGCAACTAATGTGCAAAAAGGATGATTTCTGCACAAGCCTTGTTTATCATCATAGCACAAAAAGAAAGTTTCAAACATATGTATATACTATTGTTTTTACTGTAAAAAACATAATAGTCAAAATTTTTACCTGCTAGTATGAAAATGTTTCACACATGTAATAAAAGTAAAAACTAAAAAACTTAAAATTATATAATCAAATTTTCTAAATATGGTACTGTAACGGATGAGCCTCCGCCGCGTATCCAGTATACGTGAAAGGCGCGAGTGCAGATTCAGCATTGTAAGAGTGTCTCACTCGCGATGCGCTTCTAAAACGCATCGCGACGTTAACTCGGTTAGTAGAGCACCGGTCTTTGGATCGTGGGTCCGTGTGTTCGAGTCCCGGTTATTCTTTATTTTGGCCGCACGTTACAGAACTATCTATCTACTAAACTATTTTAGTAGATAGATAGTTACTTTGTATCTATGAAATTACAAAATAATTTAGCAAAATTCATAATAGTAGCAAACACGTTTAAAATATTCTTATTTCATGGTGATTGTCAATTCAATAGCAATAAGAAGTGATCAGCACAAATTAAATCAAATATACCGTTGTATCGGTATGTATCGATTAATTTAATCAATATTTTAAATCAAGAAATTGTTTTAAACAAAATTATGTAAAAAGGCTTACTGAAAGATTGCTTCTTACATACTTCACAAGCCATACAAAGCTAATTTTAAAACAAAAGTTTATCATATTGTATGCAAAGTAAACGCATTTAATTGATAAATAAAATTCTAATAGACTTAATTAAAACGACTGTTGGAATGCCCTTGTGATAAGAAAAAGATCTCCTTTGCAAAGAATAATGAGGTCACTCGCTGAGAAAAATTATATATACGTATTACTAACTCTGCGTTTCATGGCCCGCAAGACTCATACAGTCTAAACTCTAGTGCAATTTTCAATCTAGCGTATAAATAGCTCGCTATTTCCGGTTGTGGACGGCGAGATTTTTCTGCAGATTTCAAACTTTCACAATGAAATTAATTATACCACGGAGTTATTTAATTAGCCTTTTTAGTCCGCACAGGCTCACTCATTTCGTTTCTTAGCATTTATTGTAATGTTGAGAGTATAAGTGAGCGCTACCATAATATGTATTGTTGTATGTGTGGTTGCCGCGACTCTGGCGTTTCAACTCGCAACTTATACCGACTCAGCGTAAGAGACCTGAGAAGACTTTCATATGCCACATAGGATTGAACTCCATTTTTGTTATTTTTAACTTTTCAGCATTAGAAGCCAGAGACAATTAATTTATTTGAACCAAATGAACTACTTGGACGAAATCAAACTACTCGATTTTAAGTCGAATTATTCAAACCAAGTCAGTATTTTTAGCAAACTTTGAAATCTTATCTAAAAAATTATTTCTATCGCCTCAAATGTCTTATTATTATTCTATATAAGTCATATTGCAGTATGTATGAATAATATTACTATTTTTTATGACAAAGGTCGTTTTCAGCCGATGAGCTATTAATCACTCCGAACAGTTTTATTATTTCATACTATTGAATTGGACTTTAAATAGTTGGATTATTTTGAACTATTCCATTTAATTTCGCAAAGTTCGTTGACTTCAGATTTCAGGCCAAGTAGTAGAAGCTGCATGGGACAGAAGATTTAAATTAACCACATTTTTTCTCTTTTTAATGGCAAAAAATTAGAAAAAGTTAAAAGGCACTTTTGAAATGTCTAGAGTATCACCACTTTAGATGATTGTGAAATTATTCTTAGGTAGAAAAATCAACAATTGAAACAAGAAACACGATGAAATCATAGCTAAAAATATATTTGCATATGTGTAAAGGAGCGTAAAACTTCAGAATTCTCCATCTCGAGGAAATTAATAAAGTCTTTCACAGTATCAATTTTTTCTTTCGTACTTTTTTGGCAGTATAATGGAAAATAACCCATGAGACAAAAGAATTAATATTTTTAAAATGGATTCTCAGCCTGTACAAAAACGTCGACACATCATCCCTCGGATATCGAAAGAAAACAGCACTTGCGTCACTCAAAAAATAATAATACGTGATAGACGCCCCTCTGATCGGCGCGAAAAGGACATGTCTCATGGGAAGTTGTATTGGACCGTCGTTGCATGAGCCATTGAATAAGAAAGCAGGTGGTCACGCTGACACCGTCGCAAGATTTTGATCCTTGTGCAGTAACTGTTACCCTTTGCTGTCTTCGTATGTTGAATAAGTAAAGAACTTCCGCCCCGTTACGAGGGCGCGTTCGATAGCCTCTATTTAATATTTAAGCAAGAAGGGTTATTGAATATTTTTCAAACGTCTCTAACTTATACTTTTGGTGGCAGTTATTTATTAATGAAGACATCGAAAAATCGCTTTGAAAAAAATAATGAAATGGTAGCAAGGATAGTCGAGAAAATGATTTATTTATAATAATTATAAAAATCTATTTACATGTACTTAGTCATTTTTTCACATACAAAGTATCTTCTGTAAAAATACATCTTTTATACTTAAATACTAAATTATTAACTCACATTCGATTTGCGCTATATTACTATGCTTTCGCACAGAAAAATTTTCACAATAATATTTGTTATCCTTTCCTGTATCATTAAAAATAATATGTGCTTATATTTTACATACTTAACTCTTAATTAAAGTTTTTTTATTTTATTCCTCTGATACTAATGATTAAATTTTAAGTATCAGTAATATCCGAATACATAATTACAATTCTGGATTTTCTGTATATCAAGATAATTGAAAAAAACAAGTTTTTAAGATTTGTTTTATATTTCTTATATACAGTTACAGAAATTTGAAATAAATTTCTTAATTTATCACAGAAGCTTTTAACATTAGTTACTGCCAAAAACAGTATAATTATTTTTTTAATTTAATTTGATTTAAATATTTCTCAGACTCACAAAAATTTTAAGATATTTTAAAAACCAAAGTTTAAAAATTGTTGTTATCAATTTTGAGATAATATGTTTATGTAGGACATTCATATTCTTTGACATACATTTCTGATCGTTTCTTTACGATTTTATTCTCCAAGATTTAACTGTAATATCTAGATTCACATCGAAGAGGTATTAGTAATTCATGAATCATACCACTTTTTTTGTAAGCCTATATATTTATCGAGGCAAGCTAAGCTTTATCTAGTATTCTTGATTGTGAAGTACCAATTTACGATTAAGAATAGTAGCGTTACATTATTGCTTATGTAGAAAGCAAATTTTTATTCAACTTAATGACATGAAAAAACACATTGGCATCATCATGCATCATATTCTTGTCTGGTTAAAAAGCGGAAACTCATCGTTCCGCGACGAGAAAACAAAAAACTCATCTTCCCTCTCGCTCTCTCTTTGAGCCTCTTTCTCTCATTATATTTAACATTTTTTTAGGCACCGGCTCTCCGCATTACGAGAATTCGCGAAAAAGCTTGAGCGGAAGGACCAAGAAAAAGTCGTTCTGTTGTAAGGTCCAAGCGTAACGTTGACCCTGATACGCGCCGATATAGAGTATATAAAGTGGATGAGCGGGATCCTCGTGCAAAAAGTCATGCCACCGAAAACTCAACATTCTCATACACTGAGCGGCCTGGCGACTGTTTTAACCGACCGGTTGGCGACTGACGCCTCATTATGCAAAAAGATCAAAATAGGCCGCAAGACGATAACAGTGAGTTTCTTTGTCTCTGTGCTGGACTACGTGCGCACGACGTAGAGTTTTCGAAAAAAAGCTGGTTTGCTGGAGCTTGGAAAAGTTTTGTATGAACATGTAAATTATGCGGATGTTTTGGGTAATTTAGCGCTTTTTTTTATTTGGACTTATTGAAATTGAAATTTATGTAGCTATTTTCGTCAAAATCATGTGATGTGAGAATCCAAACAAAGAAATATAAAAGCAATAGAGCTCAGAAATTATTTATATGACCATTTATATGTTTACCTTAATGGTTTTGTAAAAAGATTTTATCAATACAAAGCTAAAATATAGAATAGAATATTAATTATGATTTATTTAATTTTCTTCTTTTTAATCAATGCAAGTTACTTTATGTAGTGAGTGATAATACTTCATAATTAAATTTAATTAAAAATTGTATGCATATATAAATCAAGCAAATCGGATGATAAGTCTTTCTTCGAAATTGATTTAGACATTCATAGTGAAATGATATGATTAACAATGTTTTCAAGTTATAACTCGGCTATTAAATGTTTCTTACTTTAAAAGCATTTTTATCTGCTATAAATAACCAGCAAGATGATTCAATTTTAGTTAAATCATATTATTAATAGCACTGTTTTTGTAAGTTCATCTTTTACGTTTAGGACCTTACAACATGATCTCATATTTGACACGTATACGTCCATATCCTGTTTTGGTTTTATCATTATCATCTTCCAATACAAAATGAAGACAGACGATTTATTAATTTATTTACTAATTCATTGTAATTGACGGCAAAATGTCAAAACTAGTTCAGAAAACGAGCCAACGTTTTCAATTATGATAACACAAGAGCCTTACCCCGATGAAGAGCCAAAAAGAAATTATTCGCCCATACATTCCTATGCTCCCCAACTGTGCTCGGAGAAGAAATAGCATACGTGAGTGTTTGCAACTAGCGTTGCAAACACTCTACTTGATGATGAGAAACAATAGAACATCTAGGATTATTAGAAGAATTGGTACTATATATCTGGTAGCGATCTACTAAAATGAATTCGGAAGGAGTCCTTGACCTTTTTTCGGATGAATATATATTTAGTATTATTTTGACCGCATTTCTATTCAAAACTACCATGTATATTAAAATTAAATTTATAATTTTTTAAAGAATATGATTCAATATTTTTCACTAAACTATAATTAACAGCGTTGAACTAAGAATTTATTTTTTAAATTTCCTACGGAACCTCTTGATGTCACCCTTTGTCTTTTCAGGTTTTATCATCGCTAGGAATATCAAACTATTGAATAAATCACTTATCGGTTAGTTCTATCATATTGTAATTTTATACACACACACACACACACACGCACGCACACACGCACACACACACATACACACAAATATATGGGACATTTCATGTTAACTGTGACAGGTCAATATTTCAAAATCGTTCAAAATTTATTTAATGGTTCCAAACCAGCCCCGGAACACAAATCTTAAATTTCAGAGCCAAATATGCAACGGTTTAAAAGTTAGAATTTTAGTAATATCTTTTGTACAACCAGGTTAATTTTCCCCGAAAAAGGTCAAAAGATAGCTAAATATATTATCTTTAAACGATATCGGATTCAAGATGGAATGAGGCTGTTGAAAAACGCTATGTACAATTAAAGCTATAAAAATAGTGAAAAAACAATCGTTTTGCATTAAGGGGACAAGCCATGGTTGAATCTGAAAAAAGGTAGTGAATAAATTCTTTAATAACAAAGCCCATATATATTTT
>JAYJLV010105999.1:0-11654 GCA_036873485.1 Torymus texanus | reverse complement strand
CTGTTAAAAATTAACGATTTTGATACATTAGGGATTAAAAAACTACTTATTGTATCAAAAAATGGTAAAGGAACTTTTGGAACAATTTGTATATTCCAAAAGGTACCATGCCGGCCGCCTGAAGGTTAACTATTTGATTAGCTTTTCTTGTCGTATACGTATTCATGCGAAAATTTTCAATATGGTATAGAAAAAATAAATCTTAGTAGATGCCGGTAAGGTAGAGATCATCATGACAGTACTTTACATGGTCTTAAATAGTTATCATAACTAATTATTTCTGCAAATACATAATAAAAAATTATTTAGTCGAAGTAAAAATTTATGTCAGTCTCATTTACTCATACGTCAGAAAACTATTCTAATAATAAGTTGTTTCGTTATTTGTTACACAGCTGTTGATATATTTTCTGGTTTTCAATATAAAGATTGTACATACAAATTTGTAATAATCGGTGTAATGGATAAAAGGGATGCTGAAATTAACACTCCACTTCATCAGAGTTATAATTTTAAAATTAACTATGTATTCTCTTATCTGTTGAGTATTAACTTCTAATTTCGAGTGTATACTTCTAAATATTAAGTAATAACTGACAAATGTATATACACTGAATTTTGAGAATATAGACCTAAAAATGAATGATTAATTTTTATAGACAAATAATTACTATTTTTGTAATTCTAGAGTTAAATAACTATATTCGCAATCTAAAGAGAGAAATTACCAATTCGGCCCGGTAAGGCTTATTTGCTTGTGCGTGCATTCACGCGTGCGCATATATGTGGGTTTAATTATGCTTTTGAAAATATTCCATAAGATTTTTTCATGACAAGTTTTATTTGTTTCAAATGAATTTAATTAGGTGAAATGAGGAAAAATTATCATGGTTAATATAACTACAAAACAAATAGCTTTAAGTTTTATTTTTATTACTAAACGTATATTGAGGAAATACCTAACATGAAATAGAAGAAAAGCATGTTTCCACAACGATAAAACTATTTATTTTTTTCAAACATTTTATCATATTCAATATTAAAATTATTTTGCGCATATTTTTTAAAGGTATGATGATAAATTGGGTCATACGCATTCAACAACTCTCGGAACACGTAAACAATTTTGAACGTGAATGACACGAGACACAAAAGAATTTCTGGAACGCAAAGTTTGTTTTATCGTATATGCATTGGTATTCTATTAAATTTCTACTTTAAATAGCTAATGCGCATGAAGCTGTTATTTCACACTTTTATTGAAATGAAAACTTTAATTTTTCGCAGAATCCACATAAATTTTACTTTTATAACTAAAATATAAAGAAAATTTTTGAAAAACTAAATCTGACAAATAATGCCTTTACTTTGAAGTTTCCATAACCAAACGAGTTCGTATACAGCGAAAGACTTGTATTTTACGTTGTAACAACTTTTTCTTTCACGTTTTCATAAACTTTGCCTTTTGGTATTCCGAGAACGACTATCAGAAATATACAACGGCAAAGACAACGGAATAAAATACTTCAAAGTACAACCATTTTACCTCGTTTATAATTCAAAGATTTAAATGTAAAGTAAGCTTTTCGAACATTGAGACTTCATTTTTATTAAAAATGCAATACTCAAGAAAAAAATGCTTCATTCATTTAAAAATATGAATAATACGGAAAACTAGCATTTCAACTATAACGAAGCATAAATAACGAATCGGAGAAGAAATAGGTAGTAAAATAGAATTTCGAGTTGTACGAACCATCACGATGCTCCTTCTGACCGTGAAAGTCGTGCGTGTGATGATCGTCGACGCCATAAGCAAACTTGTACTTGGGATGAGCTTTGTAATCGTGGTACTTGTGGCCGTGCTTGTCATGCCAGTGAACTTTTTGGTGATGCCCATGCACCGGCCCGTGGAAATGTTGGAATGAGTGGGCCTTGTGATGATGGTGGCTCCGCTCCTCTGTAATTGCGAGTGTTTCTCGTTTACCTTTTTCTCGGACTTTTTTCGCTCGCGTTTTATTCTCGCGTGAACGCGCGCGTTTCCTCCACTTAACGCGGAAAAGCTTCGCAATTACGCAAATTGCACCGGCAACATTCATCTGTGAAATAATTCTATTTGTTCTTGCCGAGGGCGTTCTTCCTGGCCATTTTAAAAGCTCTAGTCAGCCGCTACTGGCCGAAGCAAAGCTCTTAATGAGAGCCAATGTAATTGACAGAATTCTGATTAATTTACTTGATTGCCTTTCTTACTATCGACAGAGAAAAAGTTTACCTTTAGGGCTCGTATAATTTTCATCTTGCTTCCATTCTTAGGGCCTGCTAATTCAGTTTTATGCTTCATACCGGAGCTAAGCATGTAAAATTATTTGGAGAAGACAAATGAATTTCTGAAATTACGAGCTGTGCTCACAGATTAAAAACGACTTTGATTTTATTAATCTTTTTCGGAAATAACCATTTATTTATTCTTTACGATCTTCAACTAAATGCAGACGTGCCTTATTAAAAAGATAATCTCTTTTTATTTTAGTCTAAAAATTTCACATGAAAAGCTCATTTTTTCTTTATTTTAACTTCAGAGGAAAGTCGTCATAAATAAAGTAAAAATTAGCAAACAAAGTCAGACGTTTGTAGAGCAGCGCAAACCCAAGACCGTATCTAGGAAACGTCGTATTACTTAATCCCACGGTAAATGTGTATTAAAGGGAAAACAAACGTTAATTAAAAACAAATCCAAATTAATTGAACCTTCGTCCGGTCTGGCATTGGCGTCCACGCAAGCGAAAATGAGACACACGATGAATGCCTGAAAAAAGAAAAAGGGGAAGTAGCATTACTGTCGGTCTCACAGGGGAAAAGCGGCAAACAGCGACTTTAACAGCTAAAATTTGCTTAAAGTTATCGCGTTTTAATGCCTAAAATTGTTTCGTTCATTATGATAAAAGGAAGACAAAAAATTAATTCTCTTCGCGTGTAAGTCAAGGTATTAAATTAACGACCTACAGTTTGCCGATACATTTTGTGCACAATGAAAAAAAGAGGAAGAGAGGTAGTATAGCAAGAGAAACAGAGAGAGAGATGGGAGAGGGTGAGACGAGAAAGATACCGAGAGGAAAGAGGACAGAGGGCGAGAGGAGAGAGAGGTCAGTGGGCGAGAGGAGAGAAACAGAACAAGCGAGAGGAGAGAGAGCAAACGAGAGAAGAGCGAAAGGAGAGAGAGAGAGAGAGAGAGAGAGAGAGAGAGAGAGAGAGAGGGTGTCTGTACAGCGTATTTCATTCCTATACGAATGTACACGCCGTAACAAATTGGTGTACAGGCACTTTTATTGCACTCGTAAAGGATAACTCGTTGCTGCCTGGGCGCAAGCCATCGCACGTATGGAGCGTGCCCTGCGCGGTTTTCGTATATTTTATGACACCCGTGTTACTTTTCTCTGTTTACAAAGTCAACTCTCTCTTTCTCGCTCTCTGTCTCTGTCTCGCTTTCTCTCTCTCTCTCTCTCTCTCTGTCTCTCTCCATTTCTCTCTCTCTCTCTCTCTCTCTTGTCGTGAGTATTCCTCTACGTATGTTTACCTCTTTGTGGAAACGGGATGCGTATCGCAGGAACAGGAAATTTTGTTCTCCGAAGCTTGGAAAAAATAAATTTGTCCTGCACTACATGTGAATTCGGTTCGAGAAAAAGGAAAAAATACACCAGCCGCAAACGTGACGTTAGTTGAGAGATGAAAACTTTTTTCCGAACATTAATCACTTTTAGTTTATGCGATACATCAGATTGCGTCGTATAAAAATTGTTCTACCGATTTTAATGATTGCTGGTAAACTTTGCATAGTTGATTTCATACGAGAAATATAAAAACGTTATGTTCATCAGAATGCTTTTTTTATATAAATATATTTTACAGCAATCTGAAATCCTCTTTATGAGTTTTATATAGAACTGCATTGCTGCATTGGTGAGCACTTTAAGTGCAATGGATTCACCCTTAGCAATGGGAACCCAAAGTTTTACGTAGATTCTGAAGTCCCAGAACTATAGTGAGATAAGCACATGAAAAATCCGAATTTCGAAAAACTTGTATATACAGAGGTGCTAGTCAATCATCGAGACCGGAATTCGAACACGGTATTGTTTGCGTAAACAAATATTCCGAATCGAAAGTGTGAAGCTTTAGACGACTGAACTACCGTAGCTCTTATCAAAATGATATTCGGAAGAAATTAAATATAATTCAAAAACGAAAGGTATATAGTGGGTATATTTATACTTGGGAAAATATATAACTAGAGCAATCCCGTTTGAAAATAAAATCTAATCTTCAATGATTTTTACACTTCAAAATCAGACAGCGTATAAAATTGCTCTCGTAAACGACTTTGTACAAATCGAATGTCGTTCGCTTTTCATCTGTATATGATTTTTCAAGATTTTTGTACTAAAAAAGAATAAATTCGATAAGATGACATATTGCAATTCAATCATTTGAAGCTAAATGTGTAAAAAATCTTAGTATTCATATACACAATTTTACAATGTTATATACATAGTTATTACAAACATTTTTATCACATTAAAACGTTCAGTTGCAAAATTTTAAGTTTTATTTTTAGATTAAAATTATTTAATTTACATTTATTACTAAAATCAGAAAATGATTTATATAAATTCATAATACAGCGATAATTGAGTTAAAAAAATTTAAATATCATAAATTATTGAGTGTTTTCATACGGATTTCTGAATAATTTCTGATCAATAAGTAGATTTGCTAATATAACATAAGAATGAATAATATTATTTATGTATATACTTATCACCAGAAAGAATTTAAAAATTTCTGTATATTTTACCTTATACATGGTGGACCTTACGCCTAAAGCGATTGAAACCCAACTACACTTGGTTAATCATATTCGAGTTTTATATCAACCCAGAATACTTGATTTTGTCATTACAAAAGAATTGATTGCCTACTTAATATCGTAAAATAGAAAATATTACTGTCATTAACATTATTATTCTTGTTTCATTATGATTGAATTTGTAAATGTTTTATTGTTCATATTGCAAAAGTGTCATTATTATAATTGCTCAACATGCTCAACGATTTCAAGACTTATTAACGTGTACTGTACGAATATACAGTAAACCCAGATATACAGCCTGAATCTAGGATCAAAATAGTCTTGTCATTGATCGGGTACTTATAAGATCCGGATCTTGAATCCGTAGGATTTTGATATTTTAGAGTTTCCGGATACTATATGAATCTGAGATTTTTATCAATATGGGCTTCAGATCACAGTATTTAAAATACATAAAATGCGAACTCAAGTAACCACCTTAGTCAGAAACCCATTTTCATTTTGTAAATGCGTATTTCTTTTATGTGCATTTTTCGCTTTTGGTAATCTAGTTTTTTTCTTTTTTCTAATGAAAGGGCTATTAAAATTAATTTAATTAAAATGCACATGCAAAGTTATAGACACACACAAGCACACAAACGCACACACGAACATGGACACTCACACACTAACATAGACACTCACACACTGACACATACGGAGATATACAATCATACATCCAGATGCACACTCAGATACAGATGGACACACAGACGCACACACAGACGCACAGACACGCGCGCTCGCAGAACAAAAGTTCATCAAAAGTGGCTCGAACGCTATCGAATATAATTACATACCGAACACAACTAGCTATATTTAGTCATAAGTTATTGGTGAAAACGTAATTTGTCGAGAATAGGTTATATTTCGAAATTAAATATATTTCTCGTTACAAAGAATAAGGAATGTTATATAATTTATGAAATTTTTAAGTTTTTCATTGACTATTTTTGAAGAAAAAAAATAATTTACGAAAGAAATTAATTTTTTTCTCGCAGCATATGTAGAATAAAATTAGCTACATCGCGTTCAAATTTCTTATTAGGGGTAGATTACTTTTCGGTTGAGTTTTTGGACAAATTAATTGGTCTATCAATTTGATAGATATTTGAGATTAAAATTGTTTCAATATTTTTTCAAATTGAAATTTCTTGAGAACGGCTTTGAATTTTATCTTGAGAAGCTTGAAATTTATAAACAATGTTGTATGTGATGGAGGTAATAAGTGTGTAAAATTTCATTAATATCATATACGATTAATTATTTTGGAAGATATTTAAAAAAATGAGTTTATTAGTCTCACGAGCATAACTAGCGTGAAGTTGGTTTGTATAACAATAAGCTCGCTTTGATAATAATAATAAGTTTTATATCATAATTTTAATTAAGTACAGGAATAAAAAAATTAGTTGAGGAAGCTACGCGTCAATGAATTAACAGTCGTTTTTAATATTTAATTGATTTCCCAAGCCAAAAATAGTTTCGTGGCTAATATATTTTCCACAGTATTAGTCATATATTGGCTGTATGCGTTCCATATATTTTTCTCTTAAAGTGTGGGACAGATATAGATATTATGTGGTAAAACTGTGGCCAATATTCGGCTTAGGCGCCGGAGTCGCAAATGGCCCATATATTGTATTCGCAATTTTTTTCACGCGAGGTTTACTTCATTAATATCTTTTAATTATATCATTTTTATAATTATTAGCTATATTCAACGCGCTTCGCGCGTATTGGTTTTCATTATTTTATTTATTTCTTTTTTTTTGAGTTTATGAACACACGATCAAATTAGTTTCAAATTAAAGGTTTCTGTCAATCAGTTTAAATTAAACGATAATAACATAAATTTGATAAAAATGATATTTTAATTATTCAGTTTTAAATACTTGTAAGCTCGACAATTCAATCTTGAAAATTCAAGCATATTAGATTTTCGCGCCTATTCTATATAGACCAATCTAATGAGTCTACAACAACCAATCAAACCAGTCTTATCGTGATGACAGATTTCATCCGTCACTTTCTTAAGAGAAAGAAGATTGAATATAAGTAATTTTGTTTTAAAATGTAAAGATTAGTGTTATTATGCATGCACAAATAAGACAATGTTGATCAGTATTATTTGAATTTATAGCATAAGCTTGCCTAAAATACTTAAGCTTGCTTACTTAATTGTTTTGTTACGTTCAATACCTATTTTATGAAGCATAAATTCTAAAATTTATTTTTGATTAGTACGTAATTATGAAATACAACTCTGCTGGACGTCATCAATTTGTGAAACAATTTTTCCAGCAGTTTCTAGCTATTTTATGGCGAATTGACCAAAATCGCCATAAAACGGCTAGAATATGTTTGAAAAATCATTTCATAAATGGGAGAAAAATTTATGACTTCTAGCAGGGAAGATGGTTTCTGGTTTCGCGTCGTGATCAGTTTTAGAGACTGACCATGATTGTGCAACATTCCCCTATATCAAATTATCGGTGGTCCGATATTTTAGATAGAGTTTTCGATGCCCGATTCTCGAATGCTTGACTATAGAAACAATCTCCTTCTCTGGGTGGATGGTATTAGTCAAACTTCTCGAAAGTATCGATTCTTGCATAAAATTTTTGAGTCTCCTTAAAAGTGACAAAATTCATCAAAAGTACCGATGCGTAGGTATAATGATACGTCCTCCAAATTCTCAAATAATGCATACATATAGTCATAACTGAAACTGTGAAATATTAAAAATTACACACATAAGCATGGACCCCTTCTTTCTCGTGAAACCTCGATTTTAGTTATTTATGCGTTCCATTATTACTGCGATTTCAGTACAAATTATTTCATTGGCTATTATTATTACAACCGGTTAAAAGGATTGTACTTATATCCAGTCTGCTCATTATTTGTTAAGCGGTTGCAATAAATGTCAAAACAATAAGGCCGCTGGCTCGCGTGCGCGCTGCAGCCTTCGATCGTTCGGGTGACATAATCAAGAATTGCGTAGCGTAGTAACTCCAGTTTTTGTCGACATTCTTTGTGTATTTTGGAATAACGGAGAGAAAGTATCACTTTTGTTTGTTCTAGATTGCATGCACTAGCTAGTTTAGTTTAGATTTTTTCTCATGAGGCATAATTGATTTCCGATTTTTTTTACCAGTGTCAGTGTGTTTAAGCAAAAACATTGGAAAAATGCCTGCATTATTACACATTTTTTAACAAACGCGACGTTTTTGTTGGAAATCAGGTCGATCGTACGTTCAATAATCCTATTAGACCATAGGTAGATAGTGAAAGTGAACGGGAAGAAGGCTGTTACTACCGACCAATACGCAAGTAACGTGTTATGAGCTTAACAGTAAAAACTTAAATCGTCGATGTACCAAGATAGGTATAAAGTTTGAAGGACGCTTCGACATTAATCAAAGAGAGGAAGTTAAAATATGACTTGTAATTTGTAAAACAAACTTTACAAATTTCATTAAGAATACATTAGCGCGTGAACTTTTGAACTCAATTTTTTATTTTTTTTTACGTTTTAACATAGAAAGTTTTGAAATAATAGTTTCTTCTTTATTTTTCAAAATAATTTGTTTTTTCATAGAAAATTCACACAATTAACATGAAAACAACGCGTGACAAAGTCAAAATAAGGGGAAATAACGTAATAATATCGTCGTTACAACAACAAAGGCCACGTGTGACGACGATGCGCATGTGTATTTTTTATATGTATCAAAACAAATTATTAGTTAAAATGCATTCACAACACTTTTTTCATGAATAACCATTACTAGGAATAAAAACGAACTGCTCTATTGATACGCGGTATCCTTCAACTAATATACATATTGATTTCTTATTGTGTTATTTTTAAATGCTGGCTATCAGTTGCCTAAGCTAAATGAATTCTATTAAATTCAAATAACAAAAAAGATAAATTTAGAATGAAAAATTTTTATTTACTATCACAATTCCTCCTTTGTACGTAAGAAATAAATTTTAATTCTAGATATTTTCGGGTTGTGCGAATTGTTCTTCAATAATCTACAAATGATTAAATGGAACAATAACATTCACATCGATAATCATATTTTAATAATCTAGAAAATAAAACAAATTGTATTTTCCCTAAAATTTAAAATCCGGAAAAAAAGTTTTTCCGTGGAGATCGTCGGTTGTGTCGGTAGAGCAATCCACCACTCTCCGGAGATGATCCAATCATATTTTAATTCTTGGAAACTTTTAAGCAGGGCTTTTTGAAGAGCAACCTGGGAAGCCACATACGTACATAGTGTTCTATACGCAATGCTTTCCGAATTTGACACTCCAGATGGTAGCAAGAATCTTGTAGTACTGCGTTTGCCGCTAGTCAGTGCAACCCCCTCAATGCCCACTTCGACAGTAAAAAACGTATAGACCCCGAAATGATAAGAGTTGTTATATGAGTGTCATTATTATTCTACATGTTTTGCTTTATTGGTAAGTTGTTCAGTACCGTTAGTTTTAATTATCCTATACCCAACTGATTATCTTTTAGTCCAAACTTTATAGCGTAAAACAATGGGGATTTGCCGCTCTTGCAAGTCGTTTTTAACTGAACTAAAGTATGTGGACATTCATTAATTTTTTGGGCGGATCCAATTTCGTCGGTGCTCGTTTAAGAGAGTTCTTTCTTATACTTAGTCTCGGAAGGTCGCGAGAAGGCCAGGATCCTTTTGCTGCAATAAAGAAAATAGATACCTTTTGGTAAACTAATATGCAGCACAGCTCGACAAATTGAGCAAAACTGCTTACAAAACCCTGTAAATGATAAACTAGCAAAGTAAAATTAGCGTGTTTGATAAATTATTATACACTGCGGTTTATCAAATCTCCAATAATCAGTTTGTTACACATTACTGAACTTCGTTGTAAAAATTCAATAATTTCTCTGAATATTTTCCTATTTATTAATAACATATTTTACTTTCATAAGGTTTTTTGTTGATTTGCTTTAAAATACATATTATTTGAAGATAAAATTCTCTACGGTGCCGCATGAGAGCAAGAAAGGTAAAGTGAAGCGACACGGCATGGAGATATAATCTGCTGCAAAAATCTCTCTCTTCTGAAACAACACAAAGTAGTCTCTGACATGCACTCCCGCGGCAAAACTTTTTACTGCAACTTGGCAAATGAACGTAGTAAGGTGATATTTCGTTGTTAACACGTTGGGTAGGTGTTCAGCAGAGATTAAGTGTATAATTTTTCAGAATAGGATATAAATATTATGTAAGTACATTTGGATACCGTGTACTGCTAGATGCAATGCAGCTATACGTAAACACTTGATTTCCGTAAATAATGCTGGCAGCTAGCTAAACGGTTCACTTTGAAGTTTTATATCATGAAAAAGAGGTGTAAATATGTGAAAAAAGTGCAATCAGTAAATATACGGCAGACAGATAAATAACGACATGTACATGCAGAAATGTATGACTATTATAGGCTATTATAAAATATTACTATATCTTTGGTAGTAAAAATAATTGGATAAGAACATGAAAGAATCCATTTAACTTTAAAATTTTGGATAACAGCTATCTTTGTTCTTTTAGTATACATATGCATAAACTTTAGATGAATGAAATACTTTGAGTGGAAATTTTTTGTACGTTTCTATAGACATGTTCAGAAAAAGCTGTTATAGAGACATCCGAATATATCACATCTTTCACGAAAAAAACATTGAGGACACCATAGAAGTGCTATATATTTTACAAAAAGATAAAATATAAAAGAAGCATTTAGTCTACGCTTCTTTACATGTAGTTTATACGGCTAAAGTTTTTTTATTTATTTATTTTTTTAACATGAAATCGACTAAAATGAATAAACGTACATCAAACTACAATCTATAGTCTGGAAGGAAAAAAATTTTCCTTCCAGACATTAACTTTCCTTCCATGACACATTAACTGCACATTTTATAATAAACTATCGCCTATTATTTCTTTTTTTATTAAGATTAATGTGCATTAAAATTTTCCTCCCCACTCGATAAAGCTAGTATACACAACACCTCATCAGTCCTCCAAGTGCGCGTATAATTTCATTGTTCTTATTAAAGACGCGGATGGGGGGCTTATGTAAAATTATGTTAGTGGCGCTTACGTGTTCGAAATACGGGGTCGGCCAACCGTTATAAGACGACCTCATGCTCTTAGCCGACCTACCCAGAAGTTATGTACGGAACTTAAATCTTACTAATTGCAGCATTAAACCTTTTGCCTTCTTCGCATCGTTTTATTAATTGTCATTGGGATTTCATTAACTTTTCCACGTAAACCGCAAAAACGTTCGTATATACAACGTCTTAAATCTTCCTGCTGCAATAGATGTTACGGAAAGTTATCGTCAACACTAACTTATAATTATATTAATCGAATATATGTGAGTGCATAAAAAACTTAAGATACACAAGATGGAGAGTGATGTACGAGAAAAAACAAATACAACTAAGTGACTTATAAACTTTATAAATGTATGACAAGGAGGGGTTTTATTTTCACATTCTCTCGGGGTCATGAAACTTATACTAAAACTTTTCACATGAATTCTTTACTCTAGAAAAATATATCTATGTATCTTAGCTTTTATACCACTGTATCGAGATCGAATATGATAAATTATATATATATATGGGGCATTCTCTGTCAACGCGACACCCCCTCTGCCCAGAAAAATTTTGATCCAAATGAGGTCT
>JAYJLV010105988.1:0-11657 GCA_036873485.1 Torymus texanus | reverse complement strand
AAGAAAAACGTTGGAATGTAGGTTTGAATATTTCATGACCACGATGCCTTGTATAAGCGTGGGCGTGATTTCAGTAATTTGGCCGAAAGCTCGTCGCTCAGCGCTATACCCGTGGTGTTATCCGAGCTTCGACTATTTAACGCAATTTTAGAAATTAGAACGTACTTGAATGATGTAAGAGTTTAAAAATATTCACGAAGAGAGCTGTAGTATACCTGATGAATCTCAAATGTCCATTTGATGTAAATTATATATACATATAGATTTATGTGTACGGGCCATTTACATTTTTATTGTACTTTGAAAGTTCGAAGAAGTAATTTTCGTTCCGAACAAGTCGCACGATTCATATATTAATTCGGTTACTTTGAAAGATGAATCGTTGAGCGAATGCAAATCTTACAGGCGATTCTTGTCTCGCGAACTTTTAATCCGTCGTTACCGACCTATAAATAAATCATTATTATACGTAAAATCTGATCTTCTGAAATCGTACCTCTTATGCGAAATTCATAATTCGCTATATATGTGCAAAACCTTGGCATATTTCGGTTGTGTAATCCGCACTGTCATTTTGTCATTCCGCGTATATAATATATCGACCTATAAATTTTTGAAGCCGGAACGAAAATTTATATAGAAAGAAGACGACTCGTAACAAATGAACGATTCCACGAAATTGAACGAAATGTTACAAACTATTCTTGTATTCATATACGAGCTTTACGTATAATATACACTAATTTACCCAAAATTTTCTCACAAACCGAACGCATATCCACCCCACACAAAATCTCTCGACCTATAAACCATACCCACAAATCCCATATCCTCCTATATGTACACACCCACACACGCGTAGCACGTCGAAAAGTCGTCAAACAAATCTGCGCTTCACTCCATACGTATTTTCATTTGGCAATTCAGCGAACCCTCCTTATATATATATATATATATATATGCGCTCTACATGTGCGTGCGTGTCTCTTCTACTACGCGTGTATATGTGTGTGGGTTAGCAACATGCCGCCGCCGCCGCCGCCGCCGCGCGCGCGCTCTCATTACGACGACGGGCTCCCTCCTCTCCATCTCGTTGCTCTAATTCGAGCCAGGGTCGTGCACGTGCACAAGCTGACGCATAGCGCGCAGGGGGTATTATCCTTTTGTTTAAATGATTTTTCGCTTGCATATATGTATGTGTATCTGTGTGTTTTTGCTGGTCGTTGGGTTTGAATGCGTCTCTGTGTGTGTGTGTGAGGAGGGTTTCGTTCATCGAGCTTGGATTTTACTATTTTCAGGTCGTTGCAGTGGGAATTTGAATAGAGTTATAGGGTGATTGTTTGATTCTTTTAGTTTAAAATCAATTTAGTTGATTGGTATAGGGAGGAAAGTATATATATTTTAGATTTAGTTTTTCGATCTTTCGTGTGTTTCTTATATGTAGAAATTCACAAAAAATTGCCCATAACTTGTCTGAAAAAATGATGAAAAAAAAAAGTTGAAACACACCTCGGAGAACTGATTTTCCTTATTCTATAACTAATATAGTCCATGAAAATGATTTTGAACATAGAAAATCGGGATAGTGTTTTTCAGAAAGCTGCAATTCATTTTTGAAGCTCTGAATGCAAAATAAGCGGTTTCTCGTTATTTTCAACAACATGATATGGATATTAAATGATCTCATAATAATAGGATTTGATTATAACTTTTTTATGATTAAAAACTAGAGAAGGTGAGCTTACATTTGCCTTTTTTTAAATTGAAAAATGTTGATTCCTTGCAAAGTTATCGAAGTTCAAAGTTGAGCATCGAAAATGCGACGAAATATGTACGCAGTCGAACAGTCAATTTCAGGGATTAAACTCTGCATTTTTTACTTAACTTTGAACTTCCATAACTTTGCAAGGAATCAACAATTTTTAATTATTTAAAAAAAGTATATTAAAGGTTCTTTTATCTAGTTTTATTTTCTATTTTTAAATGATAATCAAGACTTTTAGAAGTAAAATGGCTACCGTTTTAAGAAGAAGCGTTTTTTAAGGTTTTTTTTTCAAAATAAATACATTTAAATTAAATTACTTATCTTCTCTAGTTTTTAATTATAAAAAAGTTGTAAGAAATACTGTTATTATCCATATCATGTTGGTGAAAATAACGAAAAACCGCTTATTTTGCATTCAGAGCTTCAAACATGAATTGCAGCATTCTAAAAAATACTATCCCGATTTTCTATGTTCAACGTCATTTTCGTGAACTATATTAGTTATAGAATAAGGACAATCAGTTCTCAGAGGTGTGCATCAACATTTTTTTTGTCATTTTTTCAGACAAGTTATGGACAATTTTTCTTTTTATATAGAATTAAATTTTATATTGTTTATTATAATTATTTATGTTTAAGTTCAAAGTTAAAAAGGCGTTCTTTGTCATGTCAGAGCATTTCATTTCTCCAAAAGGTATGTTCAAAATTGAAATTCATTGTACTGAATTAACAAACATTTAGTTATATAGAACTTCTACGAGTATTTATACTCAGCAATTAGTGTCGGATCAGATATTTTTCATTAAATTATGCAGTGTTTAACATCCTTAATACTGCTTCTCTTCTACTTCCAAAAAATAAACGACGACTCCAAAAAAAAAAAATTCCCGTAAAATGATTTTAAAGAACTTTTATTTATCAAACCATGTTAAAATGCACCAGAGCCCTTTTCTCCCTAAAAATATCCCGAAATCCATGCCCGAACGCCTCTATACACGAGAAAGCAAAAAAAAAGCTACTCCGATGTATATAATACACCTACGCTCTTCCCTTTAAGAAAATCATATACACACAGCACAAGAGCTTTGCTGCACACGAATAAACTTTTTAGTCTTTTGCAACACGCCCAGCGGCTGCCTGTGCACTCCTCCTCATTGAAAAAAAAAAATCTTTCCAGGCTTCGGATTTTCGGTACACGATTTGAAAGGTAGCAGGGTTGAATTGAGACAGCCTTTTTTTCGAGATGTGTTTCATGTTTCCTTTTCTTCTTACAACGATCGAGGCGAAGGTTGTCGGAAAACTCGAGCGTTTAGCCAGGACTATATAAGTGTCACTTTTTTTTACTGAATCTTTTGAATGTACGGTTGAATAAGCAGCTCATTTTCTTTCTTTCTTTGTTCCAGTAATTAAAAGTTCAAAATTTCACAGAAACGACGAGTAAATGTAAACGATTCTATGTACTTTTATTCAACGAAAATAGATCGTTGCCCAGGTCTCGTTTCACTACATATATGTACATATTACACTTTGCACAGTTGAATTTCTCGGTACGTGTTGTAAAGTATCAAGGTGAAATTCGCGAAATTGATGATAGAGTGAAGTATAAAAGTTGCGTGAGGACTCGAACGCGTGCGGTTCCCATCTGGCTCATAACTGCGCATGAGAAACTCACCACTTTGCGTGATGATTCCTCGGCAGATGTTCCTCAAATCCGTTGCATGTATATATTATAGTTTCTGATTTTTCAAATATTTAGTTTATTTTATTCCGTTATATTGAAATTAAAAAAAAAAGTAATATATAGGTCGATTCCAATCAATATTGCGGAGATTTTTATATAAACCACTAGGTATCTGAAAATTCAATTCTCCGTGGACGTAGATCGTTTTTAATCGATATTTCTAAAATTTAATCTAAAAAGTAATGTACAAAACGACCACGAGCAAAATCTGATTTTATAGCAATCAATCGCTGTGTTATATACAACTGTATACCCTTACGAATTGCACACTGCTCTTAGGTATCTCCTGTAGGATGCAAGGAACAGATACCTCGAGATGCGATAAATAAACAGTGCGTTTATAAGTTGATAGTTTCAGTACGTGTATGATGAAAAAGAAAAAGGGCCAAACAAAGTAGATTTATTTATTTTTTGGATTTACTGTTAGTTGGTTCAAGAACGTGAAAAAACTTTGCTATCGAGTTTGTTAGAAGGCTCGACGATGCATGATTGTTTTTCCTGGAAAACGAAATAGTATTCTAGGAATGCACGAATCATTGTTTTATTTTCTATTGTTATTGTTTTCCATTTCATTGAGATTTAACGTTGTTTTAATCAGTCTTGTATTGAATGTTTTCCAGGAATCGTAACAGTAGTGTACTGTTGCTGTTATTATGGTTATTGTGCAGAACACCAGCATGTTTTTTCCATCTTTTAAATATACCACGTGTAATAAAAAATATCATAGAAACATGTATGAGAAAAATATTCAGGAAAATTAATCTAGAGAGAAAAAGCTTTCATTAACTTTTTGTGGAAATTGAAAAATATGTGCCCTGTTCAAAAGTTACTGCAAGAGTTTAAACGTTGAGCATTGAAAGCTATCGATATTTATATGCCTTTTCGATGTTCAACTTTTCTAATTTTTAAAAGAACCAAGATTTTCAAAATTTAATAAAAAATGAATGAAGCTCTTGCTCTTTTTCTGTAATTTCATTATTAACGTCTTCAAAACTTTCGGTATGATGTTTCTGGGTTAAACGGCTGAGGTTTAAAAAAGGGCCTTTTCACCATTTTCTAAAAAACTGTCAACCTTTACAAAAAAAAAAAAAATGTGTTACAAAGGACTCCGGGCAAAATGATATACGTTTACCTAAACAAAAAAATTTTCGACTAACTCCTCACCTACCCAATATATATAAGTATATGCTCAAAAAATCCAAACTCTTTTGGTCCCCTATTATACTTGCTTCACAACTATACCCGAATAAACCGCAAGTCCCAAACTCCCAAATAGTATATAAAAGCACATTCGCACGAAAGCTCCCCCTTCAGACATATACTTTAGCACACCTAAGCCTTTATATCCCTTCACACGAGACAACCGCCCCCAAAAAAATCACAAAAACAAAAAAATCATGCCACCCGGCCGCTCTCCCAGCATCATGCGCGCCGTAGTCTCTCGAGCTGAACCCGGGTCACCTCGTCGTGTAGCTATTACTGCTGGGGCAAACCCCGCAGCACACACACTCTCTCTATAGCTGGTTTCTCTGTGTGCGAGCTCGAGAAGACTAGAGAAGAGTGGGGATAGCGGTGGCGGTGGTGGTGGCGACGTCACCCACGTCATCGTCGGTCCTCCACCTCGCTGCTGCTGCTGCTGCTACTGCTGCTGCCAACGCCGCGGTGGTGGCGCGGGCCGCAGTCGACCGTCGGAGTTGGAGGAGCGCGCAGCTCTGCTCCGCCCGCTTTCCTCTCTCTTTCTCTTTCTCACACACATACCCATATACGTGTATATACTCTATACATCTCTCTCTCTCTCTCTCTCTCACTCTCTCTGTCTCTCCTTCTCGTCCGTCCCGTAGCCGATCGTTACTCGCGACAGACTCGGGTATTCGTTCGTTCCCTCGCGGACGCGCGTGTGTATGTGTGTGTATATACATCGGCAGAAACGCGCGGTTTATACACGCAGACAGTTCGCGTCGTTGCCATCATCATCATCAGGGATCGATAGAATCTCTGCTGGTATATTATACTGTGGTACAATATATACATATAAAACACTATCTTACGGCGAAGAAGAAGTGCGAGCGCTCACATCAGAGCGAAAGGATCGCGCGTAGCAAACGAGAGGTCATTGCTCTTTCTTTCTCGCCATCGCCTCCTACATATATACACTACGTGGTGTACCTCACGCGAGTAAAAGCAAGTATATATATAATATACAAAGGGAGCAGAGACCGTGTTATATATATATATATATATATATATATATATTAAGCTGAAGTGTCGAAGTGCAAGGGTGTCACGACGAGGTCGGACTGATGAGGTTTCGAGCGATCAGCTGACTAGCCGAGCTAATAGCCGGGCGACGCTCAGCTAGTAAGCCAACCTCCTTAAAGGAGGAGGCAGAGGAAGAAGAAGAAGACAACGTTGAGGGCGTTGTCGAACAAAGGAGATCGACGACTGCTCCTGTAGGCAGTATCGCTACGATCATGACGTTCGGTACGAGCTTCCACCATCATGGAGCAGCCGGCGATAAGTCGAGGCTTGCCGGGGATGAATACTCTCGGTATGTTCATGTGTTTGTGTATATATTATAAACAACCATGTGTGTGTGTGTGTGTGTGTGTGTGTGTGTGATACATAGAGAAGATGGTGAAAGTAATGTTGATGTGCTGAATGTCCGAGATAGAGTATGCGAGTGACTGGCGCTTTTGTACGTGCTGCAGAGGGAGAATTGACTCGGATGATTACAAGCCGCTATATACTCGGATGGGTTTTGTTGTTCGATAATGAGACGGATGAGATGAAATGTATGTCTGGCTGTATGTATGTGGATCTGTACGAGCAAACTGTAGGTTTGTTGCAGGAGTATAATATAAGCGATTCGGATGAATTTAGGTGGATGAATAGTATGTTCTGTGTGTATAATAATAACGGGAGGTGTAAGCGTATTGAGATGGAGATTAGTGAGATAATTGACTACATTAATCGTGGGGGTGAGTGTCAAAAGATGTCGTTATCGCTATTATGGAGAAAGTTATATACGTATAGGTACGTGTTATGATTTTGTTTTAAAAAGAGAAGTAATAGTATATATTATGTGGATGTTGAGTGTATATATACTTTCTTCGCGGTGTAGATTTTTAGGCATATTGCTACGTGAACATGTTTGGTAGACACATATTATATATATAAACGTGATCTCGAGTTTAGGAGTGAAACTGTAGTATCCCAGTTTGCTCGGTCTAGTTTTCACCGATCAAAAGGCAAACATTTCGCTGCAGTAAAAAGATCTGTGTTGAAAGTACTCTAATAACAAAGTTGTTTTCGCGATAGTGTATATATAGAGGTGTTCTGTAAGATTTTATTTAATAAAATGCTTTTTACGTATTCACTCGTACACTCATTTAACTTTTCTAATATGCATATTAGAGCGGAAATCATCATCGTCGCGTAACAGTAGACGGATTTTAGAAAACTACTCTCACGTTCTAAGGGAAAGTATCTAGTTATAATGCTGGTAATGCAAAGCTGTGTTGGTTATATATACGCAACGTTTGATCATAAATGAAAGTCATCTGAAAATGCAAACAAAAAAAATTTTACTTTAAACTATCGTACTTTGTATATCACAGTGATTTATCTGTACAAAACATTTTCCAAAACTCTTAAAAACTTACATGGTCGTTTAACTTTATATACGCGTATAGCAGTAGTAGTACTTATTACACTCGTGTGCATGCACACGATCCACGTGTACAACACGCAATTCTACACGGTATACTAGAAAAAAAAAAGAAATATTAATCGTCTACATCGTTAAACTGCAAACTATCCAAAAAATTTATAGCTCAGCAATGGCTTTTACCCGACGATCATATATCCAATACTTTAACTTCCTGCACGAGATGCATATATATATATACGACAATACGAATAGCGAGGTACAACTACTACAACTGCATTATCCTTCCTCCTCCCCTCCCTTCCGCAACCATGATTGCTTTTTAATAAGCAATTGTTTTTCTCCTATGCTTCTTTAACTCTCCTCGGCTACGCGCGGGCGAATTTTTTTTTTTTAATGGCACACGAACATTTTTTTTTGATGCCGTGCAATTACGTGACAGGAAAAATAATAGTTTCGGATATATCTCGAAGAGGGAAATGGTATATAAGAGCAAAACTCTTGTTACGAATGAAATTGGCCATTTTTGTCGTCTCATATATATGTGGAATTCTACGGAAAGTTTCCCCTAAAACGGTCGTAAAAACTTGGAGGCACGCCTCTGAACTAATTATTTTCTTGTTTTATGGGTTATAGAAGAGACAAGACAAATTTTGAACCAAAGAAAACGTCCTTGTGACACTCTTTTATCGTCAAATCAATTTCTTTTATGGGAATTTAACATGGGAAAAATGAACGAAAAGGTGTCACTAATAATCAACCAATATTATGATTTCAAATATGCCAACGAATTTTCCATAAGAAAGTAATTAAAGTAGAAAAGTAGAACTTTAATTTAAGCTAAAGATGGTTAAAATCCGAAAAGTCTGCGCAAAGTTACATGCATTTGAAAATCGCAAAATATGACGAAAATGAGCGTTTTTTCCGAATTCACAACATTCTCAAGATTTCCATTATTTTTCGTCATATTTTGCGATTTTCAAATGCATGTAACGGAGTTCTCGGATTTTAACCATCTTTAGCTTACATTAAAGCTCTATTCTTCTACTTTAATTGCTTTTTTGCGTAAACTTCATTGGCATATTTGGGATCATAATATTGGTTGATGATTCGTGACACCTTTTCCTTCATTTTTCCCATATTAAATTCCCATAAGAGAAATTGATTTGACCATAAAAGAGTGTCACAAGAACGTTTTCTTTGGTTCCAAATTTTTCTCGTTTCTTCTATGACACATTGAACAAAAAAATAATTAGTTCAAAGGCGTGCCTCCAAATTTTCTTTTCGTCGTTTTTACGGCCGTTTTAGGGAAAACTGTCCGTAAATTCTACATATATATAAAGTTGTTCATATATATACAAATTACAAATTCTGACAAACGAAAAATACAGACACACACACACACACCAAAAGAGAAAGACGAGGGGGAAATGATTTTACAATAAGACGTCGACGTTCTGTGCTCTTTATTGACTAGGAGTAGATACAGTAAATATATACGGTACTTTTACGCACGCGCGAAATATTCATCAAACCGTTTCGGCTGAGTCAATCTACTAAATCCTCTCCCTCTCTCTTTCTCTCTCTACTTGTTTTGCCGTTAAATTAGATGAAAGGAACAAATTATGTCTGCGCTAGATGTGAAAGCTTCCACCATTCGGCCAAAAGTGTATTACAAAAAAAATTCGTATTTGCTTTTCTTTGTATATAAATGTGTATGTATGTATGTGTGTATGTATGTATGTGTGTGTGTGTGTGTATGTATGTATGTATGTATGTGTGTGTGTGTGTGTGTGTGTCTGTGTGTATAAGTACACGCTCGTTCATCACGTATTGATTTTTCGAGTTTTGGAACAAATGCGCGTTCGCCGAAAAATATCTCTCTTGGCATGGTCCTCGTATATATAACACGAGGAGTCGCCACACTGCGAACTGAATGCTGCAATTATTATATATATACATACAACAAACAGAAGACAGTGGAAGCATCGATGCTAGATAAACGAAGCAACCCTCGCAGAGCGGTATTTCGCACGGTTGGTAAATTGCTTCTACAGTACTTTCGGGAAAAAATGCATCGCTATTATTGGGTTGTGCGTGCGCTAATCTCCGTCGCTATTTAGGGGTCAAAATGTACAGAACTCATTTCTTTTAACAATTTGTATTGCTAATGAAAGAAGAAATAGGAATTTACAAACAGAGGAAGTGTTTATTTCTATTTTTTACGATAAGTATAGTACTGCTACTTTTTTTTAAAAATCAGACATACATATGTAGGAACACTGTAAGTAAAAAATGATTTTTTTTTAAATGAACACAATGACAAAGTCAGACAGAGCTAGAGACAAACAAAAACAGGCATAAACAGAACCCATGAACCATAGATACCCATGAACAAATTACAAACTTTGACAGACAAAAATACAGATAGAGACAGAAACAAATCGATTCAGTTCAATCAGAGACAGAGATATGTTTCTATAGCTATCCTCGTGACTTTTTAAGGTATATCAAACGGCCTTTTGGAAGAAAGAAAAAAAAATTTGTTTCGGTGTTCTCGTACGTTTCATTTTTCTAAAAGTGGCAGTGTACTATATGCATTGTATAAGAAAGTGAAACAAATACTTTCTGTTTGAAATTTTCCATTATTTTTTCTTCATTAACAAATTGTTGAGAGAGAGAGAGAGTTTTGTGCTCATTTTGACTTACATATTGTGTATCGATTCGTATTTTTTGGAAACGTCGTTCGAAGTCTGCATGGATAACGTTTGGATCCTTACTTCATACGACTTGTGATAATCAGCTGCTGATGATAAATAACTCCGGATATAAACATCAACAATTATAAACACTGCCGAAAACTTATACACAAGAACTTCACCGACTTGATCAAAATAAGAAAAAAGAAATACAACAACAACACCGCGCACAAAAACCCTCGATATATATATATATATACGCGTGTAATTCATTCATATATATACATATGCAACGACGAGCGTTCGCCGCAGCGAAAAAGACTACTACGTCTATATAAGTACGCCGCTATGCGGATAATCCACGTTCTGGCGTCTTTGCCAATGATGCCGCGCAGACGACGCGTTTACACATAACCAGTCAGAATTTTCGAAAGGTTCTTTTTTTTTGTCGTTGCGACCGAATCGCGCGTTTTTCCAGGTCGCTGCGGTTTTCATTGAACCGTTCATGCAGCATCACGTTATTGAGCGTCGGAAACAAGAAACGCGCGAGGAGAGCTTTCTTATATTGTATAATAATTCACGCGGCGAGAATTGTAATTGATTACAAGTTAAAAGTCCTTGCACCGTCGGTTTATATAATGTGGCGCGCGTCACGGCGATTGTTTACTACTGTTTTGAGAAGTATTGAAACTTTATGTTCTTGGAATATTAGATTTTTTTTTGCTATGAAACGCAGAGGAAAGATAAATAAACTATAAAATAGGAAGGAAAAATCTTTTCGGAATTTTTTGATAAAAATATTGAAGCTCAAACACAGAAGGGTATATATATGCCTCAATACCGTGTAATTTGTTTGTTATATTTCTAATAAATTCTACAAACTCGCGATGCTTGATAAATATTTGTATTTTATATATATATACCGAAACAACGTTTTCAATTTACGCAAAGTGGAAATACTGTTGATAAAGAACATCTGCAAAATTGGCGCAGCTCACTAATTACTACCCTATAATATATATATATATATATATATATTATGTAATGAATTTTCCTTTCGACTATATAAAGTTCTAATTAATTACGGTTCACTTAGCCCACATTTGCTTTTAATAAACATCATTAACATTCTCACAGTAATTAGCACTTTTGTCTGGATTATTTCAAATTAAACGGGAACCTTTTGAAAGTTCGCGAAATTACTAAATGAACCAGCCACGTGTAGTCCTTCTGTACGATCGTTATTTTCAGCTGCACTTTTTATTTTCATTAAAAACCAGAGATGGTATATCGCTTGTGAAACGAGAAAAGTTTTTGTTCGAATGCGTGAAAAATTTCTAGAAAAAAAAGTCACAGTTCGGAATAATTACAGCCGTATTAAAACTCTGCACTTTTTCTCAAAATTATATTCAACCGTTTGTGCGGGGTTTTACTGTCTTATTAACACACACGACGAATAATCGTTAACCGAACGCGCATATATACACGTGTAACGCTTTTTCTTTCTAGAAAGAGAATTATATACGGGAACTAAAGATAATAAAAAGCGCGGGAAAATGCACCAGAGCTTTCACCGTTAATTGCTTGCTATTATATATACCTATCGCGTATTCCGCAGCTGCGGTGCGATATACTCAATGTTTCGGAAAATTTCTATACAGTACCACTCTTTTTCCTACGCATAATGCGACATGTATACGTGTAATACACACATATCCGTACGGGAACGCGGGTATTTCGTTATTAGCTTTTACACTTTCTCTCTAAATTTTTTATATATTTACA
>JAYJLV010105977.1:0-11657 GCA_036873485.1 Torymus texanus | reverse complement strand
TTAATGTTATAAGCAAGCAGCAACTTTGGGAATTTTATTAAATATTTAGTAATTACGCCATATGCGGGTCGGTTTTATTTAAAATCTACTCACGATCGTTGCAGCGCAGTGCTACCACGTGAAAGGGGGAGAAGCATTTGATAATAAGGCAAATCATCTTCTAAATATCTTGGATATACTCGTCACTGAGCTCAGCTTTCACGAAAATCTAGACATGTTCGCGCATACGCAGTCGTGATGTAAAAGCGGCTACTTTGTAAATCAAAGTCTTACTCCTTTTAAATATCCCCAAAATATCAAATATCAATATTACGATCCGATGGTTCCGAGATGCTTTATCTTATGTCGCTCAAACAGTCAAACTTATTATTTATTGAAAACTTTACTGTTAGAGTCGTTAAAGTTTGAATAATCTCCAGACAAAATTTCAAATCATCTTGATAATTCTTAGTCCCGCAATTTAAGTAAAATAGATTAAAAAATATATTATTTTGAGAAAATATTAAACGAGAAACTTTTAAACTGCGTTTACTAAAAGCTTGTCATTCGTAGATTCAATAATCGTTTTGGTGCATCTGGGATACGCTAGATCATATCGGAAGCGCGACCCGTGATGCGCTAGAGTAAGCTATGCTGGCATGATAAGTAACTCTACGGAGATCGTAAGTCCTACGTAGTTTACGCTACTATGCGAGGGCTCGTTTTCACTTAAATTACTGATCGAAGATCCGAAAAACATAAGATGAAGCGGCTTGTAAATAACGGTTTAAATAAAGTCTAGATGCATTCGCGGTTGCCCAAGATTACCCATTTTTAATATGAACGCACATGGCGACTGTAGGATTGTTCAAATGTGAAGTCATATGGAGCGCATTGAAATTGAATAAGTCGCGTAAAATAGGGATACAACCCGGACCCGAACTCACGAATCCGAAAGACTATAGTCTACCGTACTATAGTACGGTTCTCTCACTACTGAGCTATAAAGAGGCTTGCTTATGAGCTCTTCTTCTTATTATCATTCTGCCAATGCGTCGAAAAAACCGAAAATCTCAAATGACATTCGAGCTGAGCCCGTAGAAGGAGATTTATTTAAAATTTTTAAAATATTTTGTATGAAATCCGACATCGTATTAACATCGAATTGAGAGAGCCATCGTCGACTTGGATAATTCAGTAATTGACATTTCCAAATATCCTTAAAATACCTCATATCGAGCTTGTCTTTTGTGAATATCATGTATTTATACGCTTTCACCGCTATGTGGTGCGGATGCATTAATTAAAAAAAAATTTCAGCTATGATAACCGAGGGTAGCCCGACAAAATTAGAGGTATACAGACGTGAAATAGTAAACAAATTAACTTTTTGAAAAAGTCGTAAGCCTAAATAGATGAGACGCGCGAGGCCCAAACACAAAGAGGCTCTTACGCTGTGGTGCTGGCTTTCTTTTAATAATCGCCTTGCATAAGTATTTTTTGGGTGGACTTGGAAATCTCTAGTGTAGAATAATTATAAAGAATCGGCTCACTCACACTTTCCTGTCTGCGTAAATTCTCAAAAATTTATTTATCAAATTCGAATAGGAATAATAATAAATTCTAGTAGGAATTATAATGATTCCTTTTTCAGTGATTGAGTACCTGACATTCCTCAGTATTCTTAAAATACCCAACACCAAACATAAGAGTTAGCGAAGAGCAGGCCATCATCTGCAAATTATCCTCTGTCTTTCTCTCTTTCTCGCTCTCTTTCTCTCACGCTCTCTCTTTCTCTCTATCTCTCCCACTCCATCTCGCACTCACTCCTTCACTGTCTCTCTCCCTCTCTCTCTGTTTTTTCTCTTGAAGTTTTTTATCCTACACTTGAGTGTAGGATGACAAACTATGTATTTTCGCTATTTACGGTCAGTTGACCCTCTTTGTACCCCTTCAGGGATGAGTTCTGATCCAAATTTCGGGTCGACCCTTTTTCTACGTACTTCAGGTAGCTTTATCAGTCGATTCCAAAAATAAACTTTTGCGTTAATCGCTAAACTGCTGAAACAGCATTCTTTCGGCCGTTGTTTTAATTCAGCCGTGAGTGCTTTAAATTGGCACGTGAGAGATAACTTCCGAACGATGTTCGTGTCTACAATTTTTTACATGGTTCCAAATGCTGCATAAAAGATACCAGAATTGAAATTTGACATGAACTCAGAAATGTTAAGAAATGACGATGTGATCTTTCGTTTTCGTGTAGGTTTGGTATTTCCGGGCAGGAAACCACACTCGTACCTCGCAAACGATAAGTTTTGAATGGATTTCTGAAATTTAAAAATCGATTCCAATAATGATAATTTTCGTTCATACATACATTTTTTAGTTAGGGTTTTTTCATCTATCGATTTCATGTATAGTCAGCCAGTGCTTCAAATTAGTACGTAAGAGATAATTTTAGAACGGATGTTTGTGTCTAGCTTTTTTCTGTAGAAGGTGTAAGGTATGCAGAAGAAAAAATGAACTAAGTTGTAAATTGTAAATTATTAAACCGCAAATAGCCTAGGGATGCGAGTTCCGCGTACAAGGTGTTGGGCATGTAGACGGTATGAAGACAGTAAACTGTTATTTAAAAAATCTGAATTCTCGACTAGCCTGAAGATGCGCGTTTCCCGTAGAAGGCGTGAGGTACGCCAACGGAAAAAGGATCTGAGTTGCAAATTACGTATTATTAAACCACGAATAGCCTAACGATACGAGTTCCACGTACAAGGCGTGGCGCACATAGACGGCTTGAAGACAGGAAAATGCTATTTAAAAAAGCTGAACTCTCAAATAGCATGAGAATGCGAGTTCTACATTGAAGGTGTAGGGAACGCAGAGGACCTAAAGGAACTAAGTTGCAAATTGAGAATTATTTAACCCGAAATTGCCGGGAAATGCTCGTTTCTCGTACAATGTGTGGGGCACGCAGATGCACTAAAGGGACTAAATTGATCATTAAAAATTATTAGGCCCCAAAATAGCCTGGCGATGCTCGTTTTACGTAGAAGGTATGAAACACGCAAGAAGCTGAGAAAACCACATTGCAAATTAAAAATTATTAAACCTTGAATAACCTAGCGATGCGAGTTCCACGTACAAGGTGTAGGGCATGTAGACGGTACGAAGACAGTAAACGGATATTTAAAAAATCTGAACTCTCGAATAGCCTGAAGGTGCGAGTTTCCCGTAGGTGGCGTGAGGAACGCAAACGGGAAAAGGATCTGGGTTGCAAATTAGGAATTATTAAACCACGAATATCCTAACGATGCGAGTTCCACGCAGCAAGTGTGGGGCACATAGACGCCTTGAAGACAGGAAAATGCTATTTAAGAAATCAGACTCTCAAGAAGCCTGAAGATGCGAGGTTCCCGTAGGAGGCGTGAGGTACGCAAACGGGAAAAGGATCTGAGTTGCAAATTACGAATTATTAAACCACGAATAGCCCAGCGGTACCAGATGTGCGGCACGTAGATGGTATCAAGACAGTAAACTGCTATTTAAAGATTCTGAACTCTCAAATACCCTGCAGATGCGAGTTTCCCGTAGGAGACGTGTGGTACGCAAACGGGAAGAGGATTTGCGTTGCAAATTACGAATTATTAAACCACGAATAGTCTAACGATGCTAGTTCTACGTACAAGATGTGGGGCACGTAGACGGTATGAAGACAGTAAAATTATTAAATCCCAAATAGCCTGGGGATGCTAGTTCCATGAATAAGGTGTGGTGCATGCAGACGCGCCAACGGAACAAAGTTGCAAAGTACAAATTATTAAACCCCAAATACCCTGGAAAATATGTATCCGCAGGCCATCTTAGGGCTTAATAACTTTCAATGTTTTATTTGGTCCCTTTAACGCGTCTGCGTGCCCCACACCTCCTACGTGGAACTCGCATACCCAGGCTATTTGGAGTTTAAGAACTATTAACGAGCCGCTTGTTGTCTTTATCCCGTCTGAGTTTCCCAAACCTTTTACGTGGAATTCGCATTGCCAGGCTATTTGGGGTTTAATAATTTTCAATTTACAACTTAGTCATCGATTAGTCATCAAATTAATCATCGATAGTGCATTAAAATATTCAGGCAATCAAACAATCAATTGTAGTGCAATATCGATGATTAATTTGGAACTTTAGAACTTTGGAAGAAATCAACATTTTGTAATCCTTAAAAAAGAAAATGAATGGACATCTTGTCTAGTTTTATTTTCTATATTTAAATGAGATTTAAAACTTTCCTATGTTAAATGGCTACCGTTTTAAAAAGAGGCTTTTTTCAAGACTTTTTTCGAAATAAACCTAAAAATGTCGCGAACTTTAGTTTGTTTGAGCGTTAGGATCTAATATTACAGCTTTCATTATATTTCTACACCCAAAAACTTATCCCAAAGTTTGAGCCAAATCCAGAACCCGAAGGTAGTGCACTCTCCTGGTTAGTTCAATTGGTCTTACTACTTGAAATTTGCTTCTAGCACATGTACATTAAGTGTCATGTAGATTTTTTTAAAGTGTTTTGTAAATTATTGTCTGTATGTTATTTTATAATATTTTGTGAAAAATACAACTTTCAATATTTTTTTCTATTATGAATTACGTAAATTATCCTTTTTTTTTATTTTTGATATTAAGCATTCGTTGTCAAACCACGAGGATAATTCTTGGACGAAATAAGCGGTATTTATTGGAATACTAACCATTGGTTAAACGGTTGGCTATATCTTCGTGATTATAATCATTTATAGCAGGGTAAAGTTACACAAAATTCGATACGTATCCGAATACTTACTATTTCACAAACAACTAGGAACTTCGTCTTGTCTATGCTTCTGCTTTGTACAAATATTTTAAAAAACAATTCGATAATAAACTGTCTCAGTACTTTTGACTTTGATAAACACATTAATACAGTGAGTTTTCTGACATTAGTTGTGTTGGTAATATATATTTTTTTTTATGTAACTTTCAAAAAGGTGTCAGGGATTTCCGAGTGGGATTTTCAAAATAACACTATTTCACTCACCAGATTAATCAACAACAATACGTTTATTATTATAATTAGAAGAATATAAAGGTCCATTCAAAAACAACACGTACGGCTCCGCCAACATCTCCAAAGATACAGCCAAAACCCTCTCGCGAGACACCTCAAAATCGACCCTGCGGCCCGGTTAG
The DNA here is from genome assembly GCA_036873485.1 of Torymus texanus. Taxonomy (NCBI): domain Eukaryota; kingdom Metazoa; phylum Arthropoda; class Insecta; order Hymenoptera; family Torymidae; genus Torymus; species Torymus texanus. The sequence goes on along the minus strand of JAYJLV010105977.1, from coordinate 6,461 downwards.
CAAAATTGTATCTAGCAAATCTTGCGCGCGACAGCGCCATCTGTCACTTCGCGTAGTACATCTTTTTTTTGGGTTGTCTTAACATTCGGCCATTCTTACGGACGTTTGACCTCCAAACGTTTGCCGATAAACTAATACAACTGTATTTAACAAAACTAATTAATTTCATTTGCGATGATATAAAACGAACTTTACTTATTACAATCATTATCAATCATTTTGAAAGGAACGCTTTTAATTCGCTGAGATCTTCTCTTTTCGCTTACATGAACCTTTGGCTGTTTTTTCTTGCTTAAATCTATATTTGTTTCGGGATTATTTTCAACTACACTCTCTTTTATTAATTCTAATTTCTTACTAATTTTTCCACTATCACTAGCTACTTCAATTTCTTCACTTGCACATCTATCACCTTCTACACTTTCATCTAAATCATAAGCTTCAGTGCCTCTCCAAATTTTAAGTTGGCTTACATGTGCCGAAGTTTCAAATCCGCGCTCGTTACTATCATTAAGCTTTTTAATCCTATAAGTATTCTCTGGTAAACATTCAACTATGACCATTGGTCCCCCAAAAATTGGTTGAAGTTTTGTAGAAACTCCCGTAGCCGTCGGATTTTACTTAACAAATGCAATATCTTCTATAGAATAATTTATCCCCTTATAACGCAGTGCATCATATCGTAATTTATAATCATTTTGCATTTTAATTATATTTTCTCGGATCTCAGTTTGAATTTCAGGTGGAGGACGATAGTTTTCACAATGACCCGTGATTTCTCGAGTGATACCGTCCTCAAAACGCGGCAAAAATCCATACAACGTCTCAAACGGCGTTTTACCCGTAGCCCTACTAACCGATGAATTAATATCTCTCTCCAGCTGGTTCAAACCAATATCCCAGTCATTTTCTTCCTCTTTTTGAGTAGCAGCACGCAATGCTGGCAACATCGTTTGGTTTAAACGCTCGACTAAACCATTCGCCTGAGGATGACGGCTTGAGTTTACCGTATGATTTATTCCAAAGTTTACGCACATCTCTTTAAAATTCTGAGACGTAAAACACATTCCACAGTCACTAATAATACGGCCTGGTGCCCCAAATCTCTCAATGAACTCTCTAACTTTATGTACAGTAATCCTAGCACTAACGTCCTTAACAGCTACTATGTACACGAACTTTGTAAGGTTATCTATGATCCCCAATATATATTTATTTTTGCGCGGAGTAGTCGGGAATGGACCCAAATAATCCATATGTATTATATCAAAGGGTCGCCTCCCTGGTGGAATCGGATGCAATTCACCCTCCGGCTTTCCCCTCTTTCTCTTAGCTAAAATGCACTCATAACAATTCTGAATATGGACGCGTACATATCGTCTCATACCCGCAAAGTAATAATAATGACTAAGTCGATTTACACTTTTCTCAACGCCGAAATGGCTTCCGAGATCGTGGTATCTAATCACTAGTGCCTTTCGCATAATACTCGGCATAACATAAAGTACTCGTAGAATATAATCAATTACAGCACTCTTCTCCAGGTTAGTTCGCTCATCGATTGGCAAAATTTTAACTTTATTTAGTATACTTGGATCAGATCTCTGAAATAATAAGATTTCGTCTTCTCGCGTAGCGATCGCTAGCACAATTTCGCTAACTTTTCATTTTCGCTTATTGGTGCGCGTGATAAAGCATCTGTGTGTTTCATGTTAGTGTTTCAAGTGTACGTGTTTCATGAGATCGCCTTTTCGATGTCGAATCTTAAAATCATACTCTGATATTGCACTGATCCATCTCGCCATTTGTGGATTCTGCGTTTTCCATGCATTTAAATTTACAAGACATTGACAATCGGTAACTATTACAAACTTAATTCCTATTAAAAATGATAGCAATCTTTGAAGCGCCCACGCAATTGCCATTAATTCTAAACGCGTCGAGTGATACGACCTTTCAACTTCAGAATTTTTCCTACTAATAGCATATTCAAGTTGCAGTGGATATTTTTCCGTATCTGCCTGAAGCAACATCGCCGCTAACCCTACCGCCGCTGCATCCATGTGCAACTCAGTCTTGAGTGCTTTGGAATTAAAAAACGCAATACAGGTCGCGCAACAAGCTTTGTCTTTATATCGTTAAACGCTATCTCTTGATTTTCTACCCAATTAAAAACACATGATGACTTTATAAGATCGGTAATTGCCATGACTACTTGCGAGAAATTCGGTATAAAACATAGAAAAAATTTACTAAACCCATATAACGTCTTACATCGTGCAAATTTCGCAGCTGCGGAAATTCAGCGATTACGCGAATTTTTCTTTCTCCCGGTTTAATGACACCTTCGCCTAGTTCGTAACCCAAATACTCTACCTTACGCATACCGAATTGGGACTTCTTTAAAATTTAAGGTTAAACCTGCGCCTTTCAATAATTCTAACACTTCGACTAAATATCCCATTAGCTCATCCCACGATTTTCTCAAAATACACGTGTTGTCGAAGAAGGTGAACGCAATACCCTTCTGTTGCACCTTTCCAAGAACTTTATATACATATATGCTTCGCGAAGTACTTCGGCACGTTTGCTAGTCCTAGCATTGCGCGAACAAACTAGTCTGTTTGCGTTTCGATTATAAAAGCTGTTTTCTCTCGCGCTCTCTCCGTGAAAGGCACCTGCAAATAACCGTGAGCAAGGTCTAAAGTAATAAACAGAGTCGCGCCACTCAGCTTTTCTAAAAGATCCTCGAAATTCGGAATCGGATAATTAATAGGCTTAGTTATTTTGTTCAGACGACGATAATCTACCACCATATTACCTGTTCCATCTTTTCTACCAACTAAAAATACGGGACTTGCATACTCCGAGGTAGTCTCTTTAATAATCCCCGCATCTCTCTACTCCCGAATTATTCTATCTAACTCGTGCCGGTCTTTCGAATTTAATCTGTACGGCCTCGCTTGCACTGGTTGCTTGTCGTCTTCAACCTTGATATCTATTTCCATCATATTAGTGCGCCCTAATTTACACGGTCGCTTCGCGATACATTTTCTGTATTTATTCAATATCGAAACTAATTTTTCCTTCTGACTCTCTATTACCGACTCGTCTGTCCCTACTTCTTCCCATGTAATATCATCCTTACGCGCATTTAACTGCGGCGCCTGCTCTACCGACATGATAACTCCACCGATACAGTCACCCGCTTTTACGTCAACTTTATCACTATTTACATTCGAAACAGGTAACTCAAGATCACCCGCTTGTGTTCTAACATTAATAAAATGGACAGAGTTTGCCGCAATTTGTATATTTTCTAATGCATAGGTTGTCGATAGCAAATTATTATTCTTAAAAAGACTCGGCTCAATTTCTGCAAATGTCAGACCGTAACCCACTTTAGTATACGTAATGTCTAATAATTCCGTGAACGGCCTTCCTAAAATCACGTCATACCGCTTAAAGTTATTGGGAACTATTCTAAAACTAATGACCTTCTGTTGTCAACACTAATTTCCACGCATACAGTGCCTGCTGATTCTACTATGTTGCTCCCAAAACCTTCTAAAATCAAAACATTACGTTCCATTGTCAAGCCTAACGTTAACGCGGTTGTCGCTTTCATCGTACACACAGAAGCTCCCATATCAACGTCCCGTATAAATTTCTTCCCTAGCACGCTCGAATTTACATCAGAAACCGTATTAACTTGCGCGTCTCCGCTGCTATTTTCTGTGTTCACTGCGACATAACATGCTCTTCCCCTTAACACTCAAAACATATAACCTTTCGCGCTTTCGGACAAACCTTCGCAAAATGACCTACTTCCTTACATCGAAAACATTTCTGCGTATTCTCGCTTACCATATCGCTCGCGGAATTCGACCTTAACGTCTTCTCTGTTGCTGGCTCACGAATGCTGCTGCCGTTGTCGGTTGATGCTGGGTGTTTACCTCCTTCCGGCGTCGTTGACGAAAAGAAACGCTTCCCAGACATTCTCTCTCGCCGATGTAGATCCAATTTCTCGAACTTGATCATGTCTTGGAGCATATTATCCGTCGTCGTGTAGTTTTGACCAAGAATATAATTCGCTAATTCTCTAGACCAAAGTTCATCTGCCACCTCGTCACGTATTTCATCTATGGTAAAACTTAATCCATCCAATATCCAGATCTTATCGACAACATACTCTTGAAGTTTATCATTATTCTTTGGCGTTCTTGCCGTCATCACACGAAGTTTCTCGCTTCTACTCCACTTCATCATAAAAGTAGCTTCAAACGTTTCCTTAAATGCGTTAAAATTATTAACAGTTGTCACCCGCGTGAGATACCATTTGAATGCTGCGTTTTTCAAATGTGCTTTCGCCACACTAAAAGCAATTGCATCGAAAACCAAGCCCTCGAATTTTCCAGCTCTTCGGTTCCGTTAAAGTCGCGTATCACATTTTGCAGGATTGATATCATCGTAGTGTGATACTCGCCAAAGCTTGGCTCTGTTGCTGCAACGTTCCGCCTAGCGTCAACACCACCTTTGCTAGCTCCGTCTCGTTCGTCGCATTACTGAAATTTTCATCTCTCGGCGACTTCACTGATAAGCACTGCATCCTCTCTTCGTACACGTGCCTTACCTCAGCTCGTCGCTTCTTCTGTCTTTAAACTTCCGCCAATGCGGCATCCAAATCTGCCTGTAGCCTCGCGGTTTCGGACATCTTGGAAATCGCCGATTTCCGAGAAAACTCTCCAAAGACACAGCCAAAACGCTCTCGCGAGACACATCGAAATCGACCCTGCGGCACGGTTAGCAAAATTGCGTCCGCTGCGTTGTCACTTCGCGTAGTACATATTTTTTTTGGGTTGTCTTAACAGTTGCGATTCTGTTTTGTCAAAGCAACATGTTATTTAACTTCTGCTTAAATAATTACTTAAGTTATTTGTTGAGCAACAATTAAATGTGCAATTGCTTCAGATGTAGCTTTGGCGCAACCGTTCGCACTGCGAAGGGAGCACTCGGACACGCGGTACCTTTCGAGCGGTAAGCTTTGAATGAATGTTCGTGTCGACAATTTTTTACGTACTCCTGGCAGCTTTATAAATCGATTCTAAAAATAATAAGTGGCATTTATCAATACATTTTTGGGATAAGATTTTTTGATCCTTCATTTTAGTGTACATTCAGCCAGTGTTTCAAATTGGCATATGTGAGATAACTTCCGGTGGTATTTACGAGTAAACAAGTATTTTAAACGATTCCAGATACTTCATAAACCGATACCAGAATTAAAATGTAACCTCAATTCAAGAACTTTGAAGGTAAGATTTTTCGATCCTTTGTTGTACTGTATTATCGGTTTTTTGGACAGTGCACCCCATTTATACTTCTCGAACGATGAGTTTTGAATGAATTTTCGGGTCGTCAATGTTTCTACGTTCTTCTAATAGCTTTATCAGTCGATCCCCAAAATCAAATTTTGCGTTATTTCATAAACTTTTGTGACAGAATTCTTTTATCCTTTGTTATAACTTTGTTCAACCAGTGCTTCAAATTGTCACGGAAGAGATTATTTTCGAATGGATGTTTGTGCCGACAATTTTTTACATGGTTCAAACTGCTGCATAAACGAATCTAGAATTAAAATCTGACCTTAATTCAGAAATTTTCAAGATACGATGAGTCAAATCTGTTCGTAGTATGTACCTCCTGTGTATGTTTAGTTTTTCCGGACAGTGCACGATATTTATACCTCTCGAGCGATAAATTTTGAATGGATTTTCTCGTTGACAATTTGGTTGCGTGCTCCTGTCAGTGTTGTAAATAGAATCCAAAAATAATATTTGACGTTTGTTTGGAGTTCGAGCGATTTCCCGCGCTGGGTGCGCCAGTCAGATGCGCGAACGACGCGAGGCCTACGGCGGGAATACACGCGCGGTATGGCGGTGACACGCTTACGCGTGGCGCTGGGCGCGGGAGTCGGGGGCAGGGAGGGGAGAGCGGGTCGGCTTGATGCGCTCTCGGCGACCGTCGGCCGGGCAGTTCCCATGCGGAAGCGGTCGAGTGTGGTTGGGCCGTTCTCTCAGCGCAGGAGAGCGTCTCAAACGACCTTTCGTCGCTCACTGCCGGATCGTGGTATTATACCAATTAATCATCAATTTTACTCTTTCTCTTTTCTTAGGTTATACATATATATATATATATATATATATATATATAGACATGTTGTTCATTATACCCGCTATTGTACCGTGTTTCAGTTAATAAAAATAAAGTTTCCTTTCAGTTCTGAATTTCAATTCTCCTTGTCTACTTCCTGATCCCAGGGTTATGGACAACGTTAATTCAAAAACTTTTGAGACAGGATTTTTTGACACATCGTTTTACTGGACTTTTGGTCTTTTCGGCCAGTACACCGCATTTTCACCCCTCGAGTGATAAGTTTCGAATGGATTTTAGAAAAAAGG
>JAYJLV010105946.1:0-11659 GCA_036873485.1 Torymus texanus | reverse complement strand
ATAATAAATGATTTCCCTTCGGAAAAAAGCGAATTTACAAAAATTGATTTTTCGTTGGATCCCAACGTTGCAAACTTCAAACACATTGGAAATTGAGATTCATGGATTACGAAAATTGCGATTCTTGTTGTATCATTAATTTACATTATTGATAAATTTTATCCAATTACCTTGAGAAATTATATGTTTGCTCTAAAAAATAAAGGTCCTGAACATTTGGCGCGTAAATCAACCGTATACAATATAAAACGAAGTGTAAACCCAGTTTAGTGGCAAGTTCACAACAACATGATATGTGAGCTTTATTCTCACTACGATGTATTGATATTCCTTCGAGGATAGATGTTGCTTCAATTTTCCCCCCCTTGAACGCAAGATTTATGAGCTGCTTTTATCCGCGCGAATTCACCTTTTTTGTTACGAATTCATTGTTCGTATATTTTACGTCGGATTCCATCTTGAAATTTATCTATATATATACAAATTTCGCAACATTTGAATATCACAAATGGAAACTTCGTAATATTTGTCGAAAGCCTGCTCTACTTTATCATCTCTTTGTGAAAGTATTTCGACTTTTCCAAATGCGTTCTCAATAAATATTTTTATGATCAATATCAATAATACTTTCATTTCTTTTCGCTAATTTATTATTCACGTCAATAAATAAATTTATTCCTATACTTTATTTCACTCTCACAGAGTACAGTACTAAATTAGATCAAGCGAATAGTAATGTTAGATTTCTTAATAATATAAAACCAGTAATTTTATTCCCACAAAAGAAAAACTACAACGACATTCATTATTTATCGATCATTTCATTGAATTATTTTTATTATCCAAGTCACAGCTTACATATCCGCAACCAACCAGTCTATAATATTGACCTTCCTCAACATAAACCTTCAATAACCAAGACTTTAGTTAAAACTTTATCCTACCAATAAAGAAACTCCATTCAAAAGTACCCTGAAGTGAACCGCCTGTAAGTATTCCAAGACCTTTAAACTCCATCACAGCAAACAGCCTTACCGACACAACCTCTCGACCATTGGCCTCCCAGTTCCGCTACCAGATGTCCCAAGCCAACCGCTTTATCCACCTACCCGCCTGTGTTTACATATATATACCTATATACACATACCGGCATGATGCAGCTTTTCGACACGGTGCAAGCGAACTAAAACTTCTCTCTCGTCTGTAGTATTACATACCATGCGGCTGCGATAGTGAAGGGGAGCGAGATTCACATTCACGTTTGCTGCACTCACGCGCTTGAGTTTTGCAAGCAATATATAGCGTATACTATATATACTATATATACTTGCACAACTTGCGCGCGGCGCGATGCCGATAGCTGTGATAAAAATGCCGGCGCTGATGTATATATATTTGCAAGGAAGTCAACCCCCTGGGAATGATTTTTATTATACGCGTGGGTGTACGTGGTGGAAGAACGTGTAGGTAGTTTGAATTCAAATGTATAAATGAAGTAGGTGAGGTTGTGAGTATAGTATGTATACAGAGAGAGAAAGAGAAAAGTTTATTTATATGGGAGATGGATTTATTGAGATGCGCTACGTCGATTGGGATGTATGGGATCGAGATAAGCATGAGGTTTTTCGAGTATAGAAGAATCGAGAGATATGATCTCGGTGAGCGCGTTGTTGTAATTCAGCGATTAGGTGGGAGAGGGAGGATAAGAAAATTACGAGTTTGTAGAAGTTCGCTGCGGGGAACTTATATACATATATATATGTGTACATTTAGAGAAAATACATTTATTTGAGAGGAGAAAGGAATATCCTCGGTTCGAGCGATGCAAATATTGATTTTGCATGTTTGTACGCGGGGTTTGCGCACTAATAATTTTCCCTCGGTTGAAAAGTCCGTGGAAAAATGGTGAGCTCTTTCAAATTGAAATAACTGTTGTTATGTTTGTAAATTGTTGTTTCATCTCTGTTCGAATGAAAAAATTTGATTGATTCAATAACACTATATAAAGTGTGTGCCTTATTGTTCTGAATTTATCCCTTAAGTAAATTTAACAATGATGTTGTCGATGTTCCTGAGGTTGGTAAGGGTTATTACATATAGCATCACCGACACCTAATATATAAGCTTTTAATGAGGGCGACATTGTTTGCCGAACCGTTGAGCTAAACAATAAACTTGTTATAGTTATTTTTCTCTCAACCCTTTCCAGCTTCAAGAACACCGACAACAGCATTTTTAAATATAAAAAATTTTATATCAATAATTAGATATGAAAAAACAACTCCTACTTTGATTCACTATTTCTACGAACTTTCTTTTTATTTAGAAAAGCTGCAGTACTTGATATGATAGAAAGAAGAGAAACATCCAACAAGTCTCGTTGCGGAGACAAGAGTATAGAGTATCTCCCCCTTTCCCCATTTTCTTTTACGAGTATATCGTTATCATGACTTTTTCAATAATTTAAAAAATCTCTCTCTCTCTCTCTCTCTCTCTCTAAACTTATCCAACTCGTATATACTATATACGAATTTCAAGGATCTCCAAATGACGTAATATACAGTTTTCCATACATAAGCCAAATCCGCATACGTGATAGACTTAAATTTTATTTATTTATTTATTTTTTGCTCCAAAAAACATCGCGATACCATATAACAAATCGTCCAAAACAACACCCCGTACCACCATTAATAAAAAGAAAATAGATATCCGGCGCATACAGCAATCTCCACACCATCACATCTCACCTATCTCCCCTCACTCTCCCCATACATATACATATATATAAAAACGTCTATCCTCTCTCTCTCTCTCTCTCTCTCTCTCTCTATCCCTATCCTCTGGGACATAAAGAAAAGCCACCTTACACACATACTCTCTATACACTCTTGAGTCTAGCCATATATACGCGCGGTGTTCGCGCTCCTCCTTCAAGGACTCGCCTCGCGGCAGCTGCATCCGTGCATCTCTCTTCTCTCCTCTCCTCTCTCTCTCTCTCTCTATCTCCCCCCTTTCCTGCACACTATATACAACACCAAAGGAACAACGCACTCGTATATAGTGGAGGCGCTCCCACCCTCGGTATATACTGAGTGAGAGAGAGAGAGAGAGAGAGAGAGAGAGAGCGCGCGCTGCTGCTGGTAGTAGAGAGAACCGCGCCGGAGCGGCATTCGCCGTTCGCCCGCCGGAGCGAAAGGTGCTCGCACGCGCGCGTGGCTTATACGTGTTGTTGTTGTATGTAGTAGTAGTTGTAATAACGTGTATACATCGTGGTTGTAAAATATATACTACTACTATACGTAAGAGAGAGAGAGATAGGATAATAAACATGACGGTCGCTAGAGGATATAATGGCTGTGCGTGAAGTGTTTATGGAATTCGAAGAGGGATAAAAGAGGATATATATATATATGCACAGTGGATTTTTTTTTTCATAGCGGAGGTATTATATATACACGTGAGAGCGGCAGTGTACGAAGCGGTTTTTTTGTTTTCTCTTTTGTTTTTGTTTTGAAGACAGTGAAAGAGGAGATATATAGTGGACATAGTGTAGCCGATAGTGTGATATGATTACGAGGGCGCGGAGGTGGACGACAAAGCCGCGAGCCGAGTACCATCAGTACCATCATCACGGCGGCCGAGCGTGACGAACAGGTTGGTCTGTGTATGTGTATATATATGTGAGCATGCCTTATCTCTCTACCTAATAGACGTGCTTCTTCGTTTATGGTTGTAGTGACGTTGTAGGTTAGAGATTAACCTATAAACGCGGCCGCGTGCGCGTCGCGAGGGTAACTCCGGTGTGTATATACACCGCGTTCTATGTATATATATATGTACTCACAGGGTTCATTGACGGCTGTATTGTAGTACGTGTGTTTATGTGTGTATATACATATATACGCATACGCGTGTACACCTATACTCGGCTTTTTTTTTTCTTTTCAACGAGAAAACCAAGGGTGAAGAACGCATGGGTTAGTTGTCAACCGAGTAATTGACTGATCGGAGGGTTGTTTTGGTACAGTAGATATAGTAGTAGTCGGTAATCAGGAGGGTGAAGAGGGTTTGAGAATGGGAACGAGTGATTGAGAGAGTTGTTTTTGTTGGTGGCAAGGGATGAATTTTTTTCGCTAGGTTCTTTTTTGTTCCTAGCCGGAAGGAATAGTATCGTTAGCTGAGAATATTTTTTTTTCGTGCTCCAATTTTCTGTAAGTAGTAGTAACTGACTGCGTGGGTTACTATTACTGTTGTGGCCCACTTTGTTGGTATGTATGGTTTATAGAAATTCGATATATAACAAAGTGATATATGGTGTAGGGGGTGAAAATAATTATTTCTTTTCGACTTTGATAAATATATGATAAATTGCGTAATTGAAACGATTGGAACGGAAATTAATCCGACTGGAAAAGTTATTCGTAACTTAGAATGTAGTAATGTTACAACAGTATGAGCGTATATTTATAAGCGTTATATTTACTTTCTAATATTAAGCAACAATTGCTAAAAAGACATATCTTATATATATTTTTGGTATAAATATTGAAAAGAGAGTTTAAAGAAGTTCGCCAAAAAAAGAACGGTTCCTCGGGTTTTGTTTTGTCTGCGAAATATTGGTATTCCCATAATAAAAAAAGAGAAAGGTACAATAGTGTATTCTAACCTTCGCATAATTTACGTTAAGCATTCCACAGCAGAAAATCGCGAGGCGAGGTGGACGTCGGTCTTGCAGGTCTGTCGTCGTGCTTTTTCAAAGTTTTTATACATGTGCATGTAAAAAATCGACGTGAATGAATTTACTGCGAGCATATTTTTTTGTTATCTGATTTCTACCGATATTGCACGTGTCTTTGTTTACCAAGTGCCTATAGGGAATAAGCTAACTGCCATGCTGTATAGTATGAATTGTTATTACATAGTTAAACCAGTCAGTGCAGAAAAATGTTATTTTTAACGAGGTAAAATAAAAATCAATTTACTTACTTAAACAATTTTTCATACATCAATATCTTTGAAAAAAAAAAATAAAAATATTTTTTTTTTTTCAATGGGAAGAGGATGGGCTATACATACCACATGAGTCAAGGTTCTGAATTAATTCCACAGGAAATATCTAAAATACATTTAAATACATTATCTACAAATAAAGATTTAACCTTTCACGATCTATCGTCCAAACTACAAAATGACTACAAAGACACACATACACACGTGTCACGATTTTAATTAACTTTGCAATAAAAAAAGGCCACGAACCACCGAAAATCCAGAAAATCTCAATCTGACGCGTCTGTCAATACTGTCAATCCACGCCCTGAAACTTATCGACAAAACACATTGCGCAATCAAAAAGCACATTCCCTCTCTCACGCGCGACCCCGAAAACTTTAACCACTATATCCAACCCTGTCACCAACAGTGGAGAACCCCTGCCTACCTACCTACCTACCTACCTACCTCATCGGGGCAATGGTTCTCGGAAAGCCACCACAGCAGAAGCAGCAGCAGCAGTGCCGAAGGGCCGTAATCGCAAAAAGTGAGCACCACGAGCTCGCACAAGCAAGCGGCCAGCAAGCGCGCGCCGGTATAATTAAGGGCGCGCTCGCTTGCTTGCTTGCTCGATGCAGCAGCAGCAGCAGCAGCTGCCATCAAGGTGCGTTGACCCTGGGGTGAATCTCTCGTGTACTCCGGAAGACGGATTTGTATGTTATGCTGTTATAAGAAAGTCGCCTGTGTTGTGTATATATATGTGTGAGAGGTGAATTTTTGTTAAAGGGAAGATTGTTTATGGAAAGGAAGAGAGAGAGAGAGAGTGGAGAATGTATTGAAGTGGTGGTATAGTGAGGTTGATCGAAGAAATGACAAGGGAGGGTTGTCGTAAAATATTGTCGGAGGTCTTTTGTGAAATTGGAGTTCTGAAGGGTGCAAGAGACGTCGGAGAGAGGAGTTATAACGCGGAGATAAGATTTCTTTCTTTTTCTTCTTTGTATAGTTCCTCAAATTGCCGGGGTACACTTAAACCGCATGAGTTGCTTTATACAAATAAAGATTAAAGTTTCATTAGAAAGACACCGTTGTCACGGTTTGGTAATATAAATTTCTTCCAGGCGCTCATTGTATAATATGCAGAATCACATGCAAAGAATTTTCTTCCTTTTTTTTCATACGCACACTGTACAGCTCTCGTATAATCCTCCGTTGAACATTTTTCATACCTCCGATTCGCTTCCTCTCTTTTTATCCTCATCGTAAAAAATGCGCATGAGTGAGAGAGAGAGAGAGAAAATTCTTCATACGTCATTTATTTCGCTGTAAGGGATTTTCAGCAAATCGAAATTTATTTCTCCGTTCGTTTTTTTTTTATATCTCGTACGCTCACGAAAAATTGAATTGGAATCATAAAGAATAATAACTCTAGCGAAAAATTAGGGCATCTGACGGATCAAAAAATTCTATTCAGGCTGTACGCGCGCGCGCGAGTGCAACCGTAATCCTGATCTCGCTCGTTGGAGCAAAAACGCCAATATTAGAATCTGATGTGATATCGCGTCATAAATTCGATGCTTATTGTGTTCAATGTATGCGCATGAATGTAAAACTGAAGCTTACTTTTATTATTACGGGTACCGAAGTATCATCGTCATGCGAAAATAATCTTTTTTACCATTCAACATTTAGTATACTTACATGAACATCATCAAATATGATATTTAATATATCGTGTGTGTGTGTGTATATATATATTTCAATTTAAAACCTGTTCTTTTTCTTTGGAAATTCAGAATTTTTGCATAACAGTTATTTGTATAGCTCATTTGACGTCGTGGGCATCTGCACAAATACGCAAACTTCATTTTCACGTTTTAAAAAAAGCCGCAAGAAATTAAAACGGAATCCTTAGAAATGACAGTGCACTATATTTCATTCAGTGAAGCTAATTAAAAGTTACCCGCGCGGAATATTATTCTAGATGTATTTTTATGGAGATGGAAAATGAAAAATGGTTTTCAAGCAATCAAGAATATTGGTCAACTGCCAGCGAAATTGTATTTTAAAAATAAACTTTACTGTTTCTTGATATACATGTCGAAAAAAAAACTATAGTATTACCGTGCATATACATATATGTATTTATATTTATCAGTGGATGAAATTTAGAAAACCAGTATCTGAAAAATATTCATCGAACTTGGTATGAATTTATCAGGATAAAAGTAAACTCAATATTTATGTGTCTATCAGGGGTGAAATTTCAACGTGAATACTATAAAATAAAAGGGAAAATTCCGTTTAAACTGTTTATATTATAGGAAAAAATATAAAGACAGTTATAATAAAATTATTGTGAAATTTAATGTTACGTTTCAGTGACAATAATTGACGGCAATAAATAAGAAAACTGTTTGTGAAAACAAGAAAATATTTTATTATTGATGCCATAGCAAGCTTACTTCTCTACCTTTACTTATCTGAAATCATAAATAACCAAAGTTGGTAGCTTCGAAGTATGCAAAATATGCCTTATAAATCTTTTTCAACGGTTTGAGAATGATCACTACATATTTATGTGGGATACTTTCTTCAATTCTCAGCGAATCGTGCATCTTATAAAGTCAAAAAGCAAGTATTTCGCTTATGATCCAAATATAAGCTTAAAAGCCCAAGTGAAACTGATACAGGCAGAAAGATGAGATTTTGATCTCGAAATTCGAATAATAGTAAAATTAATACTTTTGTTCGTATAAATTACCTAATTTGACCACATACGCATTTCCTCTGCGCCGTTTTATGGAAAAACTTAATTAGACATATACTCGTAAGTAGCTAGAAAATGTAAAAAAACGGTACGGCTTTTAAATTATTTCAACCTTTTCTGAATCATTCTCACTTGTTTGCAATAGAATTAATCCGAAAAGTGTCCGTATAAGCTAAATACGCTCAGAGTACACGTATCCAGTTTTTTTATTTAGCACTCAGCAAGAATAATTTCATTTTTAAAGTGCCCGGGATTTTTTCGCTAGCAGAAGATGGATCATATTTTAATTATGTTTATATATTTTTGTCAAATTCACCTTGAGTAAAGTAAATATCTTTTTTTGGATTAAATTCTCCGAATTAACTAAACATGAGGGAGTACAGTCCAAACGTTCTTTTTACTATTTGGCTTCGAATTTAAATATTACTCTCAGATTTTCTCAAATTGTTTCTTTGTAGAAGATATACTCGGTATATTTTGACATTCCGATAACAGTTTTTGTCTAAACATATTTGCAGAATCACGTAAAAACTTTTCCACTTCAGCTGGCCGATTCACCTTGTGTCCTTACCATCGTTTTGTCATTATCATAATCTTGAATACCTTTAAAAATTCTACGTCATCTTCAACAGGCAAATGATAATCAACCCTAACTTTTTCTCAATCATCTTAATATTAACGCAACCACCTTACCACACCTGCCGGTAATATTCCCTCCAAACTTCCTCTCCTCTCCTTCTTTTACCACTCAAATCCGATTACAACCAGCTGAAAAAGCCAGCCATCGACCACCACCATATCCTCTAAATCCATCGAAACAATGAGCCCTGATGCGTTGGTCTCGTATACACTCGTCTTTGGTGGTCGCGCGCGCGCGGCCGTACTTACTTGCTGCTCTTGACCGCTCGCCTCGGACGTTTTCATTCGCTTCTGAAAGAAAGGGAGAGAGAGAGAGAGAGACAGAGTCAAGTCCCCCAGGTAGACGACGTCGCGTATGTGTATATGTATATATGTGTGTTGGTCGTATAGTGTATTAGCAGGAGAGAGAGAGAGAGAGAGAGGAGAAGCAGAGGGACGATGACGTTCGAGAGCCGAGGGGACCTGTACGCCGCCTCGCGCACGCGGTCTAGTCTAGTGTGACGCGGGATTTTAAGCGGCGTTCACAAGAGTTGAAATAATAAAAGGGATATTATATAAATGTTTGTGGATATGAATGATGGTGGTTGGTGAATTGTGAATTTAATTATTTGACCAGGCTAAAAAATTGATAAAATTATTTGAAATAGTGGTTGTAGATTGAATGTTTTAAAATTGTTTCAATACAATAAATGTAAATATCGAATTACTGCGAGAGTAATCATAAAGTAACTTATTATTTCTAAAGAAATATTCCAATCTCGACGAAATGATTATTTTCCTCTACTAAACCATCCTACATAACGCGGCATTCGAACGAAATAACTTTGAAACTTAATCGAAAACTGTATTCTCGCTAAGCTTTTGACACGTTAAACTTAAACTAGCCAAACTAAAATTACAACCCTTTTCTAGAGCGTAGAATTCCTTGAAACTCCAATAAACATGTACTTCCACTACACGAATTGAGAAGGAGAAAGAGAGAGAGAGAGAGAGAGAACGAGGAGAAAAAAACGCAAACGATATCAGAAACCAAACGCCCGATCGATCGGCCGACATCCGAAGAAACCGTCGCAAGCTGCGCGCAATAAAGCGTGAACCATAAAATCGGGAAAACCAATTTTCCGTCTCGTTCGGCCTCAGAATCCTAATGGCCTCACTCTCTCTCTCTCTTTTCTGCGCAAACCAGCCGCAGTAGCCACATCGTGTGTATCTCTTTCTCTCTTTCTTTCACATACCCACGTGCACGCGTCGTCACGCTTGCCTGCGTTAATCAGTTGCACACGACGACGGCAACGGCGACGTACGATGCGCCGCGTAAATACGCGATTGATTCATCGGCTTTGAGCGGATTAACGCGTCGAATATATAAAGACTGAGTGAAAATACGTGTGTTCTATGTTCGTATCCCAGCTTTATACGAATTCTATATAATGACGTAGGTTCGCGTACGCATGTATATACGTGCATGTATATGTATATACATAGTAAGTGCGTGAGATGTGTGTCATTTTTTTTGTTTGCACGCGAGATCTGGACTCTTTTTTTTGGAATGGAAATCAGGGATTCGTAGAAATATCGTGGCGAAAAAAGGATTTTTTTGGTTTAGGTCATTCTTGGTGACGCACGAATGTGTCATGTCGCGACACTGTATATAAATATATCCAGTATGGTCAGTCGGCTGTGAGAAAGTCAATTTGTTTAATGACGGTTAGGTGAAGTATGCGTGAGTATGGGAGGCCGTCATGCAAATCGAGGGTCGGTAACGTCAGGTTTGGTATGCATCTTCTCGTACTTACGTAAATTACTTAAATATATGATGTGTTAGTAACAAAGGATCGTGGTACATTTTTAAATTGTAATTCTTAGCGATTAGATGTAATACGGCTTCAGGGAAGATTATATATAAGGAAAGTATATCTATAACTATTACTGTCTGACTGACATGACTGCAACTACTTGGAGTAAAATTACCTTTTTTCTTTTTTATAGCATGCCGCCACGTGACTTTAAATCTAATTTTGTTTTCCTTTGAGAAATAAACTCTTTGTAAGCTCTTTCTTAGAATTTGTTTAATATAATGAAAATAATAGGAGCGAAATAAAGATAATATTGCCTTGAACATTTATTACTCCTCGTTAAGTCTGGTAAAATTATTTAAAAATTAAAAGTTATATAGCTCGCATAATATTCAGTGTAGCAGTATGTACCAAAATAAAAGCATTTTATTTGTTTCTTTTTTTCTTTTCGTGCACAGCGTTTTATGGTAATTATTCCAAAGTTACGGCTATTTTAAATAATTCTAAAAACAACGCCCGAAAATATTTCAAAACTTTATATATTCGAAACGCAAAATATTCTGTATACTGGCATTAAAACTTTTAATAGTCAACTTATTGCATCGTAAAGTTTTTATACAAAATTATAATTATAATTACAATAATTATACACGAGATAAGTTAAAAAAACAAAAAATAACTATTCAACAAAGCAAAAAAAAACTATACGCAACCTTTACAAATTAACTATATTTTCCCTCTCACACAATTCTCAATTAACCTCTAAAATACTTTTCATACATATTTTCCTCGCACCAACTCGGGTATAAAAAAAATCATCATCTATCCATCCCCTTTAAATCCATTATCCAAATCTCTACATCTCTCCTCCCTTATGGAAAAAATCTCTCTCCGCACTATTCAGCAAAACAAAACCCGCATGTAATCGGCTAATCACCACCGCGTCGAAACCATCACCACAACAACAAAACAACCTCCTCCGCATTCACTCTCACTCTATGCCTCCGCACAGCACAGACCTGAAACCCAACGCGCCTCTATACACTCTATATGCTCCCAGCGAAAGAGAGAGAGAGAGCGAGAGCCAATCTCACAGTGAATTACCTGCTGAGCGAGCGAAGCGCGCCCGCACCGAGGTGAACGCCGCTTAAATCAGGTGCGCACATATACATGTATATACTCACACACATATGAAGGTGCATCATCCTCTCTCTCTCTCTCTCTCTCTTGGCGAGCCGCGCCAGTGGAATTCGAGTTGCCTTCCGCCGCCGTGTCGGCGACTGCCCACACGCGCCTGTATATACCTCCTCTCTCTCTCTCTACAGCCGATCGGGATCTCGGGATCGGAAATATTCTCTCCGAGCTGTGTTGCTGCTGCTGAGCGGCGCACAGTGTACGATTTGGAGGTTCCATGCGCATTAATCGTAGCGCTTGCGATAGGAATGAGATACAAAAAAACAAA
>JAYJLV010105925.1:0-11659 GCA_036873485.1 Torymus texanus | reverse complement strand
TAACACGTCAGGAATTAATTTTACATGAAAATATTAAACAGGAAAAAGTTTTGTTTTATAATAATCTATAACTTTTATATTTAACATATTTGTGTAAAGGTGAATCCTGTCAAGTTATAGTTGAAAACCGTCTTTTTTTTTGTGTTTAGCGGTTTTTGGCTAGTATTTTAAAAAATATTGCTCACAGAAGGAAATTTTTAATATAAAAAAGTTGCGTATTAATTAGTTTTAGCAGATTCGTGTGGGAATTTTATAATAAAAATGAATTTTCGATGCATTATACTGCAAAATCGATTTTTTCAATAAATTAATTGTACTCGCAACCTCATTCGATCACTAAAAAGGGCTCGTACACACACGCGCACGCACACATTTTTTTAATTAACTTCAAAACGTTAACATTATTGGCATGGGAAGGACAATACTTCAAATTATAAAAAATCGTGAGAGAACTACCCTAAGCCTTAAAATAATCTAGTCAAGATATCATATTATTTTTGCGAGAACAAACATTAAGACGATAAATTTCTCAGATATTTGAATCTAAGTAATGTGGTTAAAAATATTATAATAGCAAAGTGGACCATTAAAGTCAATGCTGCAAAATTTTTAGTTTATCTGTTTGAATAAAACAGATTTAATCAGAAGTTGCGCATGATTAAAGAACGATATTTTATAGGCTTACATTATATGTTTTTTTGGTATATTAATCGAGCCTAATTTGACTATCTTCTGGCAGGACAACTGCTCGCATATTAACTTAATTTGAAAATTCAGACAAGAAAATTTACTACAAAAAAGACCAAAGATTGTTTAGGTATTTGTTTATTAATAGAATTTATTATGAAAATCGATATTCTTGACATAAATTAAAAAAATTTCAGAGCGGCCAAAAAATTAAAAAACGCCGGCTGCGAAATGGGCAGCAAAAACTGAAAAACGCCCACTGCTCAAAAAACAGGCAAAAAAACTGAAAAACGCTCGCTTAACAGGGCGAAAAAATGCGAGAATCGTGCTTGTATTATAAAAATGATATTTTATTTATTAGTACTATTACAGTTATCCTATAAACTTCTATGTAAAAGTTCGTTATCAGTCCGTTCGCGTTTTGAAGGTTTAAATCACGTTTAATTAACGCAGATCTGTAGATTTGTGATAAATAAAAGCTGTTTGAAATTTTGAGAGTAAAACACGAACCCAATCGTAAAATTCACTTATAACGTCACACTTTTGAGAAATTTAAGGGACTGTCTTCCTAAGTGTGCATGTTCCTAGGCTCACGGACGCTGACTCAACTCTCAACCAATCAGAGTCAAGCCACGAGCAGAAGACTTTACTTTGAATACTCCGTGCGCATATGCCTAGGCTTTTGGACTCTGACTCAACTCTCAACCAATCGGAGCCAAGCCTCCGAGCAGGAGACTTTACTTGGAATACTCCGATTGGTTAATAGTTGAGTCAGAGTCCAAAAGCCTAGGCACCTGCACACTTATGGAGACAGTCCTTAAGGTTAAATAGCTTTTTTTGTTATATTTAAGGTTATATGTAGACCTTACAAAATTTGTTAGATATTTTTTAATCTGTTAAATAATTTAAGTGATGGCTTTTTGAAGATGAATGAATTCAAATATCTGTAACACCTGTATCCACTTAAATCCATAAAACTCTTAAGCGGATGTCGTAACACGCGACCCTCCCTCTCTTCAGGCTATCCGATAGTCAATTGACTCCATCTTGTAAATATTGCTCCATTATATTGAGCACTAAACCGTTCTACCCTGAATCTAAACGCAAATTCAATTTATACAAAGTTATAAGCAGGAATTTAGTATGACTCGAATTTTGAGGTTAGGTTTCAACGCGTTCGTATTTCTAGTAAATATGAGGATTTTTGATGAGAAGCAGTAAAGTCAGTAAAAGAAAAATCACATTTTTATCTATGACATCTCCATAACCATGAAAAATTTCGGAAAGAAACTGATGATCGTTTTCAGGGTCCCGACAGTCGTTATGCAAATCCGCTTTCAGATTTTGAAAATTGAAGAAGTAATATCTAAGAATTGTAATATAAAAAAATATTAAAAATTTGAATATGAATTTAAAAGTGAATCAAAAGCTTGTTTTATGGTCGAATCGGTAATCTACACTTAACTTCTTCAAAAACACGTTCTATTTTTCAAATAACATAATCTTACCGATATGTGTCTGATTAATATTTAAAAATATGAATAGAAGTCAATAAAAATAAAAATTAAGTTAAAGTAATAATCATTGATTAAATATCGTCATTTTGAACAATGATACAATTTATCACAGAGGAAATGAAACATAATTTTTAATTTGTATTTAACACAGTAAATATACTTTTAAATTTTACTTGCAGAACAAAAAACAATAATGGCACCAAACATAACAAGTGCACCAACGGGTGTACTTTTCGAAGGTGAAGCTCTTGAAGATTTACATAAGCATCAGTTAAACAATGATGGGATTAAAGAAAAGAAACAGTATAAATTACAAATTGTTTGGAGAAACGTTATTCTTTTCGCTTTTCTTCACATTGGAGCACTTTATGGACTTTATCTAATATTCACCTCAGCGAAAATAGTAACAACAATATTTGGTGAGAATAAAAAGAATAAGAAAACTCTGAAATTATTTATGAATCATAATTTTTTCACAAACTTGAGTAAATTCATTATTGGTTTTACATTAATTGAAAAAATATAAATATCATAAAATAATGTGTACAAATGTAATTTCAGCGATTCTCTTATACCAAGCTAGTGGTTTTGGAATTACAGCAGGCGCACATCGATTATGGGCTCATAGATCGTATAAAGCAACGTGGCAGCTCCGACTCTTACTGGCCACTTTTAACACCCTTGCTTTCCAAGTAAGTTGATCTGTATTCGAATTAACATTTTTTATCTAAAATAAATAACGCAATTTTTTTTATTGGTAAAATTAGTAATTAATATTGAATAATAAA
This sequence comes from Torymus texanus, assembly GCA_036873485.1. Taxonomy (NCBI): domain Eukaryota; kingdom Metazoa; phylum Arthropoda; class Insecta; order Hymenoptera; family Torymidae; genus Torymus; species Torymus texanus. Next base: position 8,667 of record JAYJLV010105925.1, on the reverse strand, counting down.
CTGATAAACTGGGATTAAAAAATAATTTATAGTATGCTAGAGTTCATTAAATTAGTATTATTCAATACATTTTATTTTCTACGCTGTTTACGGGATATTAATTACGATTATTAATTATTTTAAACAAAGAGTTTGGGCGATCCATGCATTTTAATAATATATTTTGAAATTTCTCGTGATTTAACTGATATCTATTAATTTTAATTGTATTTATGTTTAGATTAAATTTTAAACTGTTAAATACATTGAATAAATTATTTTCAGGATTCTGCAATTGATTGGGCAAGGGATCATAGGATGCACCATAAATATAGTGAAACTGATGCTGATCCACACAATGCAACTAGAGGATTTTTCTTCTCGCATGTCGGCTGGTTGCTTTGTCGTAAACATCCGGAAATCAAAGAAAAAGGCAAAGGGATTGATTTATCTGATCTAAAGAGTGATCCAATTCTTAGTTTTCAAAAGAGGTGCGTTTTAATGTAGCATTTGATTTTTAAACAAAAATCGTTCAACGCTTTATTTCATAATTATCTTTTAGTTATGAAATATAAAAATTGGCTATACGATCCAAGTCGCAAACAATTATTACTACAGATTATTAATAAGTTATTATCAAAGCTTTTTTTATTACTTTTACTGAATAAGTTTATAAAACTACACTTGATAAGTAGTTCATGTCCTCAAAACCGACAATTGAATGAGGATTTTCGAAGTATTCTGAATTTTAAAATAGTACTAAATTTTCAAATTTTATTTTACTATTATTGTTTTCATCTTAAATTGTTCAATTACTAAAACTAAGTTTTCACTTTTTACGCTGACTGTTTTTTTGAAAATATTTAATTATTTAAAAGAAAAAATATATTATATATTTCTCAGCTTCGCGACCTGTTAAAATTTTTTCTCTAATTAACACAGAACAAAAAACGAATACAATATTAGAGATACAGCCCTATTTTTAATTAAATCAAAACTAGCTAGGCATATGGTTTTTAGAAGTTCAATTACTTAAAGCGGTGTTACATGAATTAAAACATAATTATCAAAAATAAAATATTATATACTATAAATATAACTTATTTTTAACAAAATAAGCTGAGTTAAAGGTTCTTCTTCAATCCCTTTCATCCCGAAGCATAGTTCTATTTAAAAAAAAAAAAACTTGTGCGTAACTTTTTTTGGAGACCGGTTGATGGATTTGGATGGGATGATGTGCAAATTACTCGTAATATACCCGCCTATGATACGAAGCTCTGGATTTTGGAAATTTTCTCATTAAGTATGTTTTTTATATTAAAAAATCATTTTTTTTCCTTAATTTTTTCAATTTTTATGGTTTTTTACATGAAAACATACTTAATGAGAAAATTTTCAAAATCCAGAGCTTCGTACCATAGGTGGGTGTATTACGAGTAATTTTCATTTCACCCCATCAAAATCCATCAACCGGACTCCAAAAAAAGTTACGCAGAAGTTTTTTTCTTTTTTTAAAGAACTATGCTTCGGGATGAAAGGGATCAAAGAACCTCTACCTCGGCTTATTTTATTAAAAATTAGTTATATTTATAGTATATAATATTTTATTTTTAATAATTATGTTTTAATTCATGTTTTCAGGCAATTTTGGCTTCAGAGGCCTATAGGTGTAAGACCGCCTTAAATTTTTCGACAGATACCGGTCTTTGAGAGCTTTAGCTATTATTACTATTTGTCTGATACTTTTGACAAAGCTATTTAGTCGAAAATGAGTAAACAAACGTTCATAGTAAATTATTGACAAAGAAATTAGTGGATTAACTTTTATGAGTAGGACGCGACTGAGCGAATAAAAAAATTGGAATTTTTGCCATTTAATGAAGAGGTTTAAAAATGGATTAAAAGTACGATTTCAAAACATTCAAACGTTACGTCAGTAAAAAATTCAAATTTTTATTAAAGAATAAAAGTAGTAAAAGAAAATTTTCAAGTATTTCTGAAAAACTAGTAAATGAACATACATTGCTAGTGAGTGGACACTTATAGCCAGTAAATGAACACATTTTCTGTTAATTATCTGTTTTTATATGAAAATGATTCTATTACATTGACGTTGCAATTGATATGAAATGATTGTGAAACATCATTACAATATTTTTTTTTAAAGAACATTCTCTTGAAGTTTGTAAGTAAGATGATTAAATGGATTCTTATCTATGCTATTTTCTATTAATAAAAAAGAACCTGTAGGATAATTATTGTTAATAGCATATAAATAATATTAAAAAATTATCATCAAACAATTTTCATCGTAGATCAAATTAATTTAGTATTTTTTTTCGATTATTTCATAAAATGTGTTATATATAAATTGAAAGGAAAATCCCTTAGGATTTTAAAAATAGCGTTATAAAAATCTTTGATTGATAATAAGTTCACTCTTCACAATATTCAATTACTGGTTAGGTCACACTATATAGACAATACAACCTCAAACTCTATAAACTATTATCTCTTCTTTCTTTAGAGATATATAGTACGAAAAAATTGGATTTTTTATGACTTCTTTCCTCATTTTTAGGTACTACCTCTATGTTATGCCGTTTATATGTTTCGTCATTCCCACGGTTATTCCTGTATATTTCTGGAATGAAACATGGACTAACGCTTATTTCATTCCAACGATTCTCCGTTATACGTTCACTCTAAACATGACCTGGCTTGTCAATTCTGCTGCTCATCTATTTGGAAATAAGCCTTATGATAAGTAAGTTTTTTTTATTAAACTTTGCGTAATTGATTTAGAAAAATAGTATACATAACTTGTGCACAAAGTTTTTCGCACACTTGTTTTATTTGCCGAGTAACTAAGTCGATTTGTACAAGAACCACCTACTTTGTGCCCTCGTTGGATACCATACTATTTTCAAAAATAATCTATACTAGACAAAACAATATATAAATATTAAATTGTAAGTACAGAAACATAAGTAACTAATTTTCATATTATGCTTAGATTTATGAATCCGTCAGAAAATAGAGGTGTAGCTATTATGGCACTTGGCGAAGGTTGGCACAACTACCATCATGTTTTTCCTTGGGATTATAAGACCTCTGAGCTCGGAAATTATGCCTTCAATTTCACAACAGCCTTTATCGACTTTTTCTCCAGAATTGGATGGGCATACGACCTGAAGACGGTTTCAATGGACATGGTGAAAAAACGCGTTGAACGAACAGGTGATGGAAGCCATGAACTTTGGGGTTGGGGTGATAAGGATCAGACGCAAGAGGAAAAAGACTCAGCGGTGATTGTTAATCGTGTTAAGGGCCAATAAAATATAAATATTTCCAAATTGAATTGAAGCAACTCAACGTACGTTTTTTATACGTTCATCGATCATAGGCTACATTGAGAGATGCTGGCTAAAACTGGATTGTTGCATTGCTAGTCGAAACCAAAAACGAAATAAAACGTGGGAAAAAATCTTATTTAAAAAGTTTTTATTTTCGATTGCGTTGTAAAAGCTATCCAGCTAATATCTCACTCAAAGTACTCTTTCATAATAAGTGATATTATTTTTAAAATATACATATATATGTAGCTAAATGCTCCGATTTATAATAAATTAATAGAAATTTATCATGCTTAACTACTTTTGATGATTAGTTAGAATTATTAGCCAATCGTCTTCCAACATTTATTTTTTCCGAAAAGGAGCATTTTTCTACTCACGACTGCGCTTTCTTAACTATAGTTTTTCTTATTGCAGAAAAATCATTAGATAATATTAAAGTCACTTTTCAAAAAATGAATCTATTTATCAAACAACAATTACAGGAAGCTTATTAGTATTGACTTTATTAAATTCGTTAAAATAAGAACTCTTAAGACTAATTTCACATACTTATGTTGACTGAGATAATTTATTATTTCATACCTATAACTCAGGACATGGATACGTGAATTTTGTCGAATTCTAAAATATTGGCAGTAAAAAAAAATTATAGTAATAACAGTAGTTTTTATATTGACATTTTATTGTTAGTTTTATTTGTAATAATTATTTCTTTATAAGAATATTTTCATAAGAAAAGTATAGAATACATAAGTTCCTACAATACTAATTTTCTAAGAATGATTTTTCATAGCTTTCAAATTAAATTCAAAATTACTTGTTTAGTTTTAAAAAAACTTGTATAATAACGAATAGATCTTATTTGCATCCTTATTATTATCAATTAAAAAGTTTAAAAATATATGCCAGGTACCCTTATTATAAAATCAAACCATTTTTTGGAAAAAATAGAACAAAATTAATTAGTTATTATCTGGTAAACGCAAGAAACATATTAATATAGAAAATATAATAAAAATGAAATGTATATTTATTGATAATTAAATAATGTATACATTCTTGTAAAATAATAAAATATATTTATTTTTATACCAAGATTATTTTCTCATAAAAATTATAGCAATTTCTGTAATTAAATGGCTCAAATTTTCGATTTTTTCATTGTTACAGTACCATTTTTTAATACATTTCTAAATGATTACATTCCTAAAAGAAACTGGCATAGATTTTATGAGGAAATATTTTTCGTATATAAATTTGTGAATTTCGCAAAATATTATGATTATAAATCAAAATTTTGTATACTGGAAAATTTGTAAACACTGCAGTGCAGTGTCACAATACAATTTTTAAATTTTGTGTGAAACGTTAAATGTGAATGCAATGTGATTTATAACTCCGAAAATGAAGACAAATATAATAAAAAGCACAGAGCGTAAATTTTTTTATCAATATCTATTAAAGTTTGGTAATATTTTACAAAGCTTAAACTGTTTTACGTAAATATGTAATGTGTAAGTAATTATTATATAATATTTATTACAAATATATATTTTTTAAAAAATATTACTTCAACATCTTTTTTAACATTGAGAATCAAATATCTGCCATACTTATTATTAATTTGTAATAGTTACACATGATAAGGGAGACTGGGGCAAAACCGAATGAGCTCGGAAATCTTTAGCTTCCTCTAAAATCTACACAAAGCTATTATTGGCATGCAATCGTATGCAATCGTAATTATAATATCTAATTTTTCATAAAATTTTGCGTTTCAACAAGCCTTGTGTAGATTTTAAAGTAGGACAAAGATTTGCAAGCTTATTCGGTTTTACCCCTGTCTCTCCTACATTCATTATTACAGTTCTTATTATTTCGACAAAAACGTTTGTACTTAGACTGTCGAAAAATAAATCTTTTTTTCACTTTAAAAAACTTACAGTGTTACTTGATTAAATAAAAGATGTTAATTATTTATTGACGTAAATTAATGATATTTTTGCTTTTGTTTGTTATCGTAATAAAAAATAATATTGAAGAATAACTATGGAATCAAAAGGTAACTGAATTTCTGAGCATAAATTAATTTTTTCGATATACATTTGATGGGACATATTGGAACTGCATCCGAGCGGTTCGAAGTAGGATCGGAAAATGCTGGCCAACAGCAAAACAATTTTAGCGGGCCCCAAAAATGGTACTCTCTAAATTAAAATCAGTGCATATTCACTGGTATACTTCCAATTAACTGACAGTCAGTGAATATTCACTAATTATCAGTGGATTTCTACCGGTTATCAGTTTCAAGTATATACCACTAATTTGATGTCAGTATATGTTTATTATTTCAAATTTAGAGAGCAAATCTTTTCAACAATAGTAAATGAAGGTCAGGCACTAACGGAAAAAGATCTTCCTTAAATCTTTATAATTAGTAAGTAGACTTCCAAAAATCATGAATGCTCATTTAGCCAATGAAATTTCGTCTTCACTTTTCCTAAGGCTAGTCGTACATAACAACTTGTGGGCTCATCAAGGGTCATTCCATATACTCACCAATTTACTTATTTTCAATGATATTCTATGTGAATCTATTGAAAAAGCTTTATAGCCCGATGCTAATACGAAAATGCGTTATCTTTCAAATCGAACGCAAGCTGTTAGAGTAAAAACTGTGTTTCTTCACCTATAAACGTGACATCAGGGGTCACTCAGTGTATATTAATGATTTCGTAACTTGTGTGAAATATGTAAACATTTTAATGTGTGCAGATGATTTAAAAACTTTTATCAATGCTCTATTGCAACAGAGAGTGCAGCGGTCCTTCAAATAGATCTAGATAGTCTTGCTATATGGTCAGAAGAAAATGCTGCTTAAGACTAATAAATATTGAGTTATATCGTTTATTAAAAAAAGAGATACCTTCTCTCTCAACTATTTTATAAATGGTTTAAAACTGCCCAGAGTTGTTACCATAAAAGATTTAGGAGTTATTTTTTACTGTAGGTAAGTAGTCTTTTCTTTGCCTACATGTGAATTCCGTGACATTTCGGTTATTCTACATTGATACTAGTTTGGTTCTACCAAATTTACTATACTATTGATATAGATTTGGAGACTTCATAAGTTAATGTTAAAGAAAAAAATTTAATCTGTTCAACATCCGATTTTGAGGTACATTTCCATAAAATCAAATAGACTTAACATTTATTTTGGCGTGAATATAGTATTTTTGCTGAGAGCTATATGACATTCAAATTATTGAATTTGTCCATTTCCTTCGACGATTGTTTTTACATACAAAATTATACTTTCATCAAATTGATTCGCTTTCAATTTAGTCTTTTTATATTCTGTAACCTGAAACTTATATATATATATAAGGAAATCTATAGAAATGTAGTCTCTATCACGTCCCCAAAATGGTCAAAACTTGTTTTGAAGGCACACCTCCGACAACTGATTTTTCTTATTCGTTATACAATACAGGAACGGAAAGTACTCGTGTACATTCAAAAACGACTTGGTGACACCCTTTTTCCCGACATTGGAATTAAAAAAGGATTTTTTTATTTTCAAAAAAAGTGCTAAAAATGACTCTTTTTAAATGCCAGCCATTTTGTCAGAAAAAATAATACAAAAATTTAAAAAAAGAGAATCAAACTAGACGACGAGAGCTTTCATTTATTTCTTATATATGTACACTTTGATTTTTATAAATTTTATAAAATTAGGGAAGCGCGAAATGTGATAGTCTTCGTGGTAGGATTTGAAATGTGCTATCCGTAAGTTTGCGAAATGTGCTAGTCTTGGCTGCCAGAAATGAAATGTGATCGCACCGCTGATTTTGCCGCCGCCCTTACGGTAGCCAATCAGTAATCGCAAGAACTGGCCTTTCCTCCTCTCCGGCGTGTTTTGCTGATGTGCTCCAACATTTCGGAGCACACTCGCTCTCCGCGCTCCACCGGAGCGGACCTCCTAGTTCAAACTTCCCCGACTCCCACCGTATGCGACTCCGTCGCTCTTGGCAAAAGGAGTCCCCCTTTCCCTCACTTAGTGGAAACCTCTCCACACGAGGACTTTGCCTGAATTGTGTTTTATATTCAAATTAAAATCTAACCGTTCGAACCTTTTTACACGCGCGCTCTTTCGTACATATTTTGTTTATTAACGCTCTATCGTTAATGTCTTATTTTTATTATTTTTAACTCATTTGTTTATTCAACTATTATTTTATAACCCAATTTTAATCATAAATTCGCACGCATGTTCTCTTGCCGACTCTGAACTTACATCAATAATGGCCCTGCATTATTGCACGGCGTGAGGTCAGCGCTCGAGCCTATATAGCGGTCTACTGGTTAATATATCATGTCAATGGAATTAGTCAATGTTGATAGTCATGGAAAGGAATGATTTCAAATATTTATTAAATTTTACTTATATATCTGATAACTTAGTATTTTAATTGTAGAATAAGAATCTGTGACTAAAATACTATAATCCCCAAGCGGTTTCATAAAAAAATTATGGAATTTTCTGAAATAGTTAAGAGAGAAAAATGCTATTATTCGCATAAGATCTTTATGTATAAAAGATTCATTTTTTCTTCTCTATAGTAATTTTTCTCTATGCTTCGTCCAGTTACCAAAGCTCAACAGAATACCATAATAAAAAGCTTACAATTCACACTCTCAGTTTGTATTATTTTTTTTTATACTTATGGGTTTTTAAAATTCGACAAAGTAAAGATGTATAAAAAAACGCATATGTGATCGATTCAAGAATTTGAATAATAATCAACTTTTTTCGTGATTATTCAACAATCGTAAAACTATTATGTATATAAGTAGCGTATTTTATTAATATCGGTGTATCGGTATCATGTTTAAAACATCATACCATCATCATGTATATTTAAAAATGATAAAAGATCTATAGACTCGATTATACCATCTCTTAAATGGTATTTCATTGCAAAACTCAAAAATTGATAAGACGGGAGGGGACGGGGACTCAAAATTGATAGGACAGGCACTTTCCCTGTTCTCTAAAATTTTAATGATGATATATAACAATGAAATGGAAGTATTGTTATCTGTTCGTCTACCATTATCTTACCTATAAATATTACACTCACACACACATACAATAAATAATAACAACCATTCTTACAAAAGAATAACGTATGTTTATTCAAGATCATAAATACACACAAATAAAACGTGTTATCAACAACAATATCTCAAATCAACTAACTAACTCAAATCGAGAACAACAAACTAGTCGCTTAGCAACGCTTTTGTTCTTATGTTCGATGATGGT
>JAYJLV010105914.1:0-11659 GCA_036873485.1 Torymus texanus | reverse complement strand
AAACTTTTTGTTTGAACTTACAAACTTTATTGCTAATCTCATTTAACAAACTATGATTCGTTGTCTCGATCATATTAATTATAAATTGCGCTTCAACTTCTAAATAAAAAAAAGTTGAATTAAAGTTTATACTTAAATATTACCTATTTTAATCATCATAATACAATTATTGATGAGAAAAACTAAAGAAATATTTCCGTTCAAAATTCTCGCATCGATTTTGTTCACTTGCTAAATTCAGAACATTAATCATTTATTGGATTTGTGAATCGCATAAATTAAACAACGATTTTTTTTTAATTCTTTAAATTTAGTCGCGATTTATGTAGTAAATCGAGATCACGAGAAATCAAGATTTTAATTTGGAATTCAGTTGAATTGAGAATTTAAATTGTGATTCATTTTGAAATCAAACTTAATCAGTTAATTTCGATCAGACTTATTGAATAAGAAGTCGAATTCCCAGTTCGCGCGAATTATAAACTTATGATTCATATTCTCGTTTCTAAACTGATTCAAGGAAATCGTCGAATATAAATAGCAATTAAAGAATTTGAAGACATTCTTAGTTAATCTAGATAAAATTAATGATGTATATTATTTTTTGAAAAAAATTAAATAAAAAATAACTAAGAAAAAATGAAATTGATATAAAGTTTCGAATAAGATTAAAAAAATCTACCATTATTTTTAAAAACTACATCAAATATCTATGATACTTGTTATCACCGAAAAGATTCCACGAAAAATCCACTTGCAACTTCCTCGGCTAATTTCATCAGATTTTTCCAAGAAACTCCTCGATTCTCCTTTTTCCCTATCCCTCGTCCTTTTGGAAAAACGTCGAAAGTTTCAGCGAGCAAGAAAAGACTACTTTCCCTCGCTCTCTCTCTCTCTCTGTCTCTGTCTCTCTCTCTCTCTCTTTCTCTCTCTCTCTCTCTCTCTCTCTCTCTCTCTCTGGAATATATGAAGTTAGCTCGGTACATCACGCGTCCGTTGTCGCCGCTCGCGGGATTGGGCGGAGGAACCGAACGACGCCCATGGGAAACTCGCGCACTCCACGCTTTTTTTAATCTCTCTCGTTGTGTTTTCCGCTGTCGGGAGCAAGAAGAAGGAAGCGAAGGCGGGTGTAGCGAAATGGTTGGAAAAATTTTGTACTGGAGGTCACGAGATGCAGTGGGTTTCTTAATTAGTTTTTTAGGTGAATATGGATGATAGGACTGTAATTACTGATAAGACTTTGACTGGTGGATTTATATCGTAATTGGAAAATATTACTTTGTTACAAAAAGTAATAATAATGGTGTAATGAAATATTCAACCTGTTCAATAAATGTATGTTTAGCTCAACGGAATCGTGTAGAGCGCGAAATTGTGAACAAAAAGTTCCTTTAGAGTTTTTCGATATGACAAGTAGGTTTTTGAGACATTGATGCTCAAAAAACTACTTGCCATATCGAAAAACGGTAAAGGAACTTTTTGTTCACAATTTCACGCTCTACACGATTCCGTTGAGCTAAACATACATTTACTGAACAGGTTGTATATGTAAAATAAAGCCATCTACTCTTACAAAAATTTGCAAAGAATGTTTTATTGTCAAAACTAAGAAAATGTGGACTTTATTCTATCTTTTTACTCTCAAACTCAGTCGTTATTATTTTTTTATTATGCGAGAATACTTGGTTACTCTATTCGACTGATATATATTTAATCAATTATACATTCAAACTCAAGCGTACTAAATCAATTATTCTGTTAACAAATTATATTGCATAACAATTATTATCGGATGCTTAAAGGAGATCGTTCTAATTGTTACTGCTATTCAGAAACCTTAATTACATTTATTTTCCAGGTCGTGGAGTTCGCGTCTTACCAAACTCGGGTTTAATCTACTGTGAGCAAGCAGCGATACTGGATAGAAGTAAGTAATGTCAGAACTTGATTTCACAATCTAGTTTAAGCAATTGCATTCTGAAAGTTAACTGCAAATGATAAAATATAGCCCGAAGTCTTTATATATAAAGCATTGTAAACCCTTTTGGGATATTGGATATGTATTATAAACGCGAAAACGTATAATACTGCGCTACGTAAAACACAAATATGGATTTTCCAAATTATATCCGAAGATTATGCAATATTATACGGGAAAATTAAATATTATCAAATGTTTGTTGTAAATACGCGTCTATGTTTAGGTGCATACTGATTAATTTCAACATAGCCCGAATTTCATTTGCAACATCTATAATCGGCTTGTAGCATCATCCCCCCCTAGAATATTCAGAATGGCGCCCACACAGAACTCATAAAATTTTAATTGATAGATCTTCCTCCATAGCAAAGAGCAATATGACAGAGCGTATTTAATCCGTGCAAAGGTCAATTAAAATTTACGTGTACATACGTGTAAATCCATCTGGAATCGAAACTACCCTCTCTCACTCACTGTATCACAAAAAAAACCGTACCATACACGATACGACCTGAATCACGACATCCGATCTCGCTCATAAATCGGCCTATTATTCACAGCTTTAGCTGAGCAAAGAAAGCTGCAGTTTTCTCGACATAAAGCTCTTTCTCTCTCTCACGAGCGAGCGAGTGCGCATGCGCTAACTTTACGGATTACACGTCGATCGCGCGCTTGCGCCCGGCTGTGACAAATCCGATTTTACGACTCGGACATTACTACTGTCGCTGGCGTTCGCAGAAGCGCTGCAGCGGATTACGGAAAGAGCCGGGCGCAAGCGCGAACTCGCGTGAAATACCAGCGGGTCATTCGTTTTTACGGCTTATTACCAGTAAGTGAAGGCCAGTACGTGCGCGCATATGCCGCTTTCTTAATCTTCTGACAAACGGTTCATTTTTTATTTTGTTTTTCGTAGAGGCCACGCGCCGAGAGTTATTTCTATTGTTGGCGTTCGTTTATTGTTGGGTGTATTGGCGGGAGAAGGTGAGTTATACGAAAAGAGGGGAGATGATGGAACTGTTTGTTTGAAATGTATAGCGAGATTAGAATGTCGATGCGTAAGCTTTTTAGATGCAAACGTATAGTTGGATGTGGAATTTATGCAGATTTTAGTTTTCTTTGGATGATTTGTGACTTCAATGACGAACATTTTTAATCTCGTGAATGAAATACCGTTTTTAGTTATTAGGCCGATTTGTTCAAGCATTGGTTGCATGAAATTTATGCGTATAAGTAATCGTATCATAAACAGTGATCTAAAGCTAGATTTGTAAAATGTAAGATTGCATATTCACTATTAGTACGTATTATAAACAAGGGCAATCTGACTGCCATTAATAATAAGTAATTTAATTTATAAGACTGTAAGACCGATGTAAAAATTCTTATCAGTGAATGGTAAATTACAGTCGACGTAAGTAATATTTTTAATTAGTACGGATTTTGAGTAATTTTCTAATCTGTATCTCTAATTTCGTTATTCTAGAAACAAAAGTTTAAAATATACATCTGACTTATGAAATTTTTTCATAACGAAATCGAAAAATCATTTTAGAACAAATAGAAACATATAGTTCCCATGAAGATTATTTTATTATCAAATATAAACTGTTATCAAAGAATGAAGGATTACGAAAAAGAACGTAGATGTTCTTTAAAATAATGTGATGTCATACGATCACTGCAAACAATAATTTAACAAGAATAAATAAATATAATATGCAAAATTACGGGGTCCCTTTTTGAATTTCATAACAAATAAATATTATTATCATTCAATGGAAATCCGTTAGTCAATAGTTACATCTCTGAACAATCTCATACCTCCCGTTATACTTTCTACGATGATCCACTATAAACAAAAATAAAATCTTCACCTGTCATACTCGCTCCTTACATGACACCCCAGCGACGTACGTAAGCACATTCAAACCGAAATTCACGCCCTCGAAACGTTACACCCCCTATGAATGTTGAACGAGTTAATGTATACCTATGCTCGTGCGCGTACGCGTAATCGCACGAAATGTCTATCCGTATCCATGACGCGTATCCCATGTGTCCCCGCGCGACACGAATATTGGATAATGTAGTTTTATTGGGCCTCTCGTGTTTTGACGCACGCGTCCGCACCTCTAAGTAATGCGCATTAATAATTCGCACATTTCTGCGCTCCCGAGATATGGATTCACGAGCGTGCAGGCGTGAGTCCTCGCGTAGATTTCAATTAGAGTTTAAGGGATGAAATATTTTCAGTAGCTTGGATAAAGATGTAGATGTAGATGTAGTTCAATCGAAAGTTGGTTTTTTAAGGTTCTTCACAAAATATCGAGTATTTAGAGAGAAAAGCTTATCAAATTATTTTCTTAAGAGTCTTACAATTTAAATAACGCATGTTATTTCTTTGTTAACTTTTTTATATTATTGATGGACCTCTAAAAGTTACATTCAATTTTTTTACGTTGTGTAAACTGAACAGCCAGAAAAAGGTATACACATTATTGTTTTATACTCTTTATTAATTAAAAACCAACAGAATAAAAAATCGCAGACACTTTACATTCAATATAACATTTTTAAATAGTTATAAAAAAGCTTTTCGGTTCACCGAACTTCTCTTTGTTATGCACACAAAATCCACCTTTAAATCAGAAAAAAAGAATGACCATGTAGAAAAAAAATCTATAACTCGGATTAAAGCGTAAACCTCGCCACGTACTACCAATTAAGAATTGATTCGAATCCTCGTTCGCGACATCCGCGAACGAACGGAAATATCGTCGAATCCTCTTATCTTCGGTTCGCGATAATTTCGCACGGTAGCGTGAGGAAGGGGGGGGGGGCAAGGATATTACGAGCATCGGGCATGCATTATTGCGACGCGACCGTGCTATACTGCACCGGTACGTGAGGGTTTTACGAGAAAAATCGGCACAGCTACCGTCGCCGCCACCGCCTGCGCACGCGGCCCCGATTGGGACGCGCGAATAATTGAACGTAGAAACGGTCGATCGAGAGAGAGAGAGGGAGAGAAAGAGAGAGAGAGAGAGAGAGAGAGAGAGGGAGAGAGAGAGGGAGAGAGAGAGAGAGAGAGGGAGAGAGAGAGAGAGAGAGAGAGAGAGAGAGAGAGAGAGGACGGTGATGTTTTCCTTTTGCGACATATATTGCAGGTGCGCGACCGTTCGTCTGGTATATTGCTTTGAGGGCGTTCGTAGTACCGTAAATATCGCTGTTAAAAAAGTTACAGCGTCGCGGACGCGGAAAATGTAAATGGCTGCGCAGCTCGGGGGGTTATATCGCTCGTTGTCGTTTTGGGATAAAATATAGCGGGTATAATCTTTTTTTTTTTTGTAAGGAAAGGTATAAAACTGATGGGGTATATTAGCGTTTTAAATTGAAGAGGCGCACGAGGGATCTCGAAAGTTAAAATTTATTTTATCCTCTATATATATTATAAAATGAATAAGTTAATTATGCTTATCATCCTTCTAGTAAATTTACTATTAAAAAAGATTTGTTTAAAAGGAAGCAGATTATATTTACTTAATAAAAATGACTTTAAAAAAAAAAAATATGCGCACTATCCTTCATAAAAAAAAACCAGCCAGCCACATTACATTACCACCTGAACTCCTGTAAAAATCGTCTCACAATTCTCATATCTCTCTTACCGCAGAGAAATTCTCAAAACACTTTCTGCATTCAAAATCAGCTAGAAACGAGAAAATATATCGCTCCCAACGTATCATCACGCGACTGTACACGTATATAACCACACTATATGCATTGCGAAACTCACTCATACGGTTCTCTACATATACAATACACACATAGTCGTAGTTAAACAACATCAAAACCCAACCACGACGCGAACGATGACGAATCACTTGAAAAAGCTGGCACCACATACGATCCACAGTCATCCAAGCGGCTTGTACATAGCCCGAAAAGAATATTCTATTATCCTGAAACTCTCTCTCTCTCGCGCGTAGTTTCCATTTTCCTCCCTCGCTTTCATCCTGAAAAATCGGGGTTAACTCCCGCGATAAATCATGCCCGTGTGTCTTCCGGCAGACGCTCGATCGCTCACGCTCTTGCTCGCATAAGTCAATATGTATGCTCGCGCGCGCGCGGCGGTATAGTGGCTGGCTACGGTTGTGTAGGTGAAAATTGCACACGTATATATATAGATAGAGAGAGAGAGAGAGAACGTCAGTGTATACGTGTGGCCTCTTCAACCGCGCGTACGTATTTTACGATGCGCACGGTGCAGCTTAATTGGCAGTAAAATTTTTTTCCCAGCCTGGCGTGACCTTATACGCGTGCACTCGCTCGCTATATATCGGTGCGCATTCCCGACGTCGTAAATTAAATGCACTTTATAGGTAGCTCGCGGCTAGCATTGTGTGTCTCTCTCTCTCTCTCTCTCTCTCTCACGTATACATATACGTATATACGCTTTGGTTCGTCAGCCTCGACATTTTTTCGGCTACCAGAGAGAAGAGGGCGCATGCGACGGTCGGCAGTCGGTGTAAATAACTTACGTGAAAAAGTGACGGTGGAGATTTTAGCAGAGGTGGCGTTTGAGTTGGCAGTAAACGGTAATGAATTTGTTTGAAGAATCGAGTTTGGATTTTGCTCACGTTTGAGATGTTGTAATAGTTAGTATGGGATTAATATTGCATATGGGATACTGGAGATGATTTGAAACTATGATGAAAAAAGTTTTTAAAATTATTATTGGTATCATGAATAATTTTATGTAAAACTGACGCAGAACCTATATGAAAATTTAGCATCTGATTAGGAGGTAATTTTTACCGTAACCAGTAATATAGATTGAACGGATACGTTGATTACCGTGAGGATACAATCGCTGATCTTATGACTATAACATGGCTACCGAAACATAGATAGAATCTAGGTATAATCTAGTTATAATACAACGCATAAATTTTTTATCATGCAGAATTTTTAAAGACAAAATAGATTAGATGCGATATTTATAATTTTAAACATTTAATAAGACTATGCTAAAGATCTATTATTTTTTTTATATGATGAAATAATTTTTACTTCATATTTAACAAAAATTTTCCAGATAAATTCTATGCGTTTAATTTTATAAATATATAATAAAGATTTATGAAGATATATATATTAAATTGAATTATCTAATTAGTACATTTTATATATAGTTAATAAAATTCCAATAGAAGTATAAGATTTGTAATAAAAATGAAATAATTGAATGAACAAAATATCAGATAATTTAAATAGCTTTTAAAAGCTATAAAAAATAATGTGTCAAGTAATTTTAGAGTAAAAAATAAATTTAGTGACCTAAATATTAACTTTATTAGAGCTAAAATTTTTTTCTCTCGATATTAAAGTTTAAAAGTCTTTCAAATTTTACAATATATATTTTATTATCAATAATAATTATTATTTTACATAATAGCCTTTAATTTTATTACAAATATATAATTAAAATATAAATTACATTAATGCTTTTAATTATAACAGTCTTATTCACGCAAGTATATAGTTTTCCGTCCATAAGCCAGCGCCTCGGTCCATTCGGTGCATCTGCCTGACATGCGCGTTATTAACAGTGAAATTAAAGAAGAAAAAAAGATTGTGAGAGTGAGCTAGCGAGCGTGGATTAATGAACGAATCGCTGGGAAATGCGGGAAATTGAACGGATTTTCGTGCTCCGACGTAATTGCGCTTATTCCGAGCTTTTTTTTATTGTCCGGACGCATGAGTGCAAGAGCGCAATGATTCACACGTATATGTATACACAGAGGCGGCTTCGATATAGGAGCGAGCCATGTGAAAAAGTTTAATTGCACAATTACACGTGTGATGTTATACATTGGAGCGAAAAATTTCGCTACTTCTAATTAATTTTGATATCTTCTCTTAAAAAAGATTTGGATGAAATCTGTCATCATAATAAGACTGTTTTGTTTGGTTGTTGTAGACTCATTAGATTGGTCTATACAAAATAGGCGCAAACATCTAATATGTTTGTATTTTCAAGATTGTATTCTCGAGTTTACAAATATTCAAAACTTAATAATTAAAGTAGTCCTATACAAAAAAGAGATGGACTTGATATTGTCACCTCTAATGTTTGTGATTGGTTGATTAGAAATGAACGTATAAAATTTGATTTGCCTATACGATAGTGCGCGCGAGGCGCGCATTGACACTTCTAGTAATACAAATTTTTAATAAAGAGCGTTGATACTATTTTTCTGTTGGTGAAAGATCGAATAGCGATTTCTGTTTTTCTAGCGTATATTTTCGAAATTTCGGAGGATTAAAAGAACGATATGAAGGAATGAGTATGACATACTGAAAAATTGTATCGGTCACTTCTTTCTCGAGGCACATATACGAATTTTGACGGATTTTTATGACGAATTTTTTGCTCGTATTCGGTTATCGCTTTTTCGATTTTTTCACCGTTATCTGCTAGATATTGCCGTTGCTGAAAATCACGAAAAAATAGTCGAGCACATCGATATGGAACTTTCGTAGTAGAATCCTGATATGAACGATGCAATTTCTGATACGGGTTTGAGATTAAAAAAATTATTTTCCCGTAAGATTTTGACCATCATTATTTCATGCAAATTTTGATTTTTGAAATAATAGCGTAAAGTTAAAATGAGTGTATGATGATAGGTATAATAAAATTAAAACTTTTTATAGAAGTTCCAACTTGGGATACCAACGTATAAAGTTTAAAGAGAAAAGAAGATTTTACGTCTACACTGCAACTTTACTTTAAAATGAGAAAAACTTTTAATATTGCCATGTCTATAACAGCCAAATGATGCATTATGTTTTTTGAGGTGCTTTTGTGCAATAAACAGGAAAGTAGATTATAATTTTGGATTACTGTAATAATGTATTACACGCAGTAAACTTTGCAATTTCACATCATATGAGTGAAAGAATATTGCAACAATAAAACTTCACAATTGGAGCACAGTTCGAAATTAAATTAGAGTGTTATAATGCAGTTAAAAGCAGAGATTCGTAATTTAATCAGAAGTAGCTTAACGCTCGGTGAATGCACCGACAACTAATAAAATATAATTTTATTTCACATTATTATAATTATCTTCAATTTTGATTCTTCAATATTGCTAAAAACAGAATTTATACTATTTATACAATATTTTTATTAATTATATAGATGACACAGAAAGATACATAAAGAACAACGACAGTCCCAAATAGGCATTAGAATTAGTAAAACCGCTTGAATTTTCAGAATCGCTACAAGTGTTACATAAATCGTGCAATTAAGAGCGAAAACTCCCCCCAAGTACCTTAAAATGTGCAAAATATAAAAGCATACATTTTCAATGGCTAGTGCAAAGTTAGTTCCGTCTAACTTCTACAATGTGTGGAAAATGAAACTCGTATTAAAAAAGTTTTCATTCCTCGGCACGTTGCACGCATATATATATATATATATATATATAAAAAATGTGAGCTTGTTCAAATTGAAAATGGCTCAATTTTGCTCTATTGTGTTAAAAGGCGAATTCAAAAGATAAATACGGCAAAAAAATTCTCGCACGCTCGTACCTCCATTTATCACACTTAACCCTTTCAAAGTTTCTAATTGTTCCGTGAAATATTAGCCGCAATCTCGCGTCGGAGAAATGTTCAATTTAGAAATCCATGAAATTAAATTACCCGTTGGCAATGCTTGTTTCTTCTTCTTCTTTTTTTTTTAACCACCATAACTATACGCGTACGCGAACTTTTATTTCTCGCTAAAAACGTGTACATAAAACGTGTTGATACGTTCATCGTGTGTGCGTGCGTGCACTCAAGCGACCTCATGCGCCTCATATACGTGAAACTGTGCTACAATGGACCCTATACACCATATCCACCTACGCTTAGGGCTTACAATACATCTCGTGTGTCGCTTACATGCCAAGATCCAGAATAATCCACGACACGCGTTTGCTTCCTCCAACTTTTCTTCTCCTCTCTCCACGTCTCATAAACCTCTCGCAATAATCTAACTTATCGGAGGAAGGAGAAGGATACAGCACAACGGCTGTGCAATGATAACGTCGCGACGGTAGTTTTCCTTTCTTTTTTTTTCTTCTGTCCCTGATTCGCTCGTAAAACGAGATAGAACCCAACGCGTGGGAGTGCGAAGAAACGATTTTCGTCGTCGTCGTTGCTTGCTCTGTCTTTTCCGCGGCGTGCGCCGGCCGAACTCTTGAGATTGCGCCCTTGAGATTTCGCGCGAGCGAGCGCGAGCTGCGCTGAGGAAACTCGAGACTTGTAGAACAAATAAGGGGCGTCTAGGGTCGGATAGGGGGGAAGAAGCTATGCGGACGAGAAAGTTCATCGACTGGGAGGAGGGGAGAAAAGGAAGAGAGAAAGAGATAGCGATTTTGACTGACAATTAATGGGGGACGCAGTAGTCATGATTATTTTGCCTCATCGTGTTATATTTATGTTTAATAGGTTTCGCTTTATTGTTATTACATGTTCTATGGTTGTTGAAGAATTACGATAAGCAGTATGTTTTATCGTTTCCTATTTACACGTAACGCGTGTGGTAAATTATTTATGTATGAAGTTTTGTTGTTCCGCGTAGTTTATTCTTTATCATATAGCATGGGAGCGTAACGGTAATAAGTGTTTACAAGTTTTGTTTGCTTTGGATTAAAGTTTTTCAACTTTATTATTAAAAATGTTTTCTGAGAGAAAAATAAAAAAAAAATACTGTCAAATATTTTGTAAATCAAGAACATAAATGTTCAGTTATCTTTAACCTCAAAGGATAATATCAATGCAGCCGCAACAAATGGGAAGGAGCCCATGGTGTGTAAATTTAATTATTTTAAAAAAGACACATGTAAAATCATAACTGTCATTTAAAAAATAATATATTTGTCAGATTACTGAATGGAAAACTTAGAAAACCGTTGATTGAAAATTATCGTCTGTTTAAAATTAAATTACACTACTTCTATGTGTTTAGCATAGGGAGAAATTAAAATCAATCATTTAAAATTAAATAAGGACGTTATGGGCATTCTCCTTCGTCTTCTCCTTCTTATTTTTCAAAAAAATTTTCAGAAATAATAAAAATTTCTTACTTTCCATGCACACCTTCACTTTACTATACATACACAAAAAAAACCTCTTTTAAAACTTTAAAAAATCAGATAAAAACTCACCGATCGACGTATCGTAGGCGTGCAGATACTCGGACGTCATGAACTGGGACACAAGGCTGCTCTTACCAACGGAGGGTCCACCGAGCATGAGTACCCTATACGGCGCTGGACCCTGCGAAGCGCTACTCTCCCGCGAGCTCGCCAACGAACCCGCGGCGGAGTTGCGTGCAGAGCCCGGATACGAGGCGGTTAGGTGTTCCGTACTGTAACAGACAAATTTGAGGTCCAAGAGTTTCAGATATGTATATATACACTTGCTGTTTACAGTCTATCCATGTATATTAAATGCGCGATGATGGTAATTAGAATATGGAAAATGGATGCGAGTTGGATTGTGGCAAAGAGAAGAAGGGTGGTACGTCTGATTTGTAAATGATCAAGAGTTATTTATGCAACGAGAGAGAGTGAGAGAAATTTTGAACTGGAGTGTGTAATATACCTACGAGAT
>JAYJLV010105903.1:0-11660 GCA_036873485.1 Torymus texanus | reverse complement strand
GAGTGAGGCAAAAATCCAGACAGGGAAAAATTCCAATAGGTGAGTTTAACGTCAGATAAGTTTTGAGACAGTAACTTTCGATGCACGGCTCATCTCTTTCTCTCAGACAAGTGTGACCGATATTCGCGTATATTGGAATAACGTTAAGCTCACACACGAACACCCAGAAACGCGGGAAACGCGGCTGCGTCTGTGTATTGTATAGTTAGTCGTCGTTATTGACTTATTAGCTAAATTATCTGATTCTCCGTATCCCGAACTTTATATGATAATTTCAGCGAGGAGACAACGTCGCGTCGCTCAGATAAAGTATTCATAGCAGTCCAGGCAGAACCAGCTACGCGCGATAGATCCCCGACCGCTGACCGGGAAATAGCCGAGCTACCCAAGAGGTCATCTACGCGAGGTAACTTGCGACCAGAAGTCTCTCGCAGGTTTTGTCCGCGCTGGAGTCTTTGTAAGTATTCATCGACCATAAATTTTTATATTTTTCAATTTATATTTATTTACAATAAACTGAATGTAATTTTCTACTTTAATTCAGATATCCGGGACCTCGAATGCGAAAATCGTAGTCAGAAGGTCACTACCATGCATACAGAACCGATCCTTGACTTCACTTTCGGCTCAACGGGAGAATGTATTTTTGTAGCAAGCGCGGACGGTATCTTGAGCCAATATAATTTTTATAAATTCAAGCTGATTAACAAATATAAGGGACACGCATGGGGTATAAACTCCATTAACCACAATGAGGAAAACAATATGTTGTGTACTGGTGGCAACGATGCAACTGTACGTTTGTGGGACACACGAACGAGATACGAAACGCATCTTCTCGGCGAGGACGAATATTTTCCTGTAAGAATTTTCTCTCGATTATGAATCTTTTAAAATCGAACAAACTCATCAACTTAATTTATTCTTTACTTTATTATTTCTAGTTCGTCTCGGTGGCATTCGACAGAACGGGGAACAGGGTAATCGGGGCAAAGGACTACATTGCCGTTATCTGGGATATTCGTATGAATTCTGTTCTCATGGAACTAGACAAACACAAAGGTATGGTAACGGGAATAGCAATGAGTCCTGATGGTTCTTCATTATTGTCCAATAGTCAAGATAATACCTTAAGAATTTGGGACATGAAGACAGATTCACCTACGGCCTATAGTTGCACGAGGATACTTCGTGGCAATCGACATAATAGGCGAAAGTATAATGAGATGCTCAAATGCGCCTGGTCAGCAGACGGCAGTTACATTAGTGCAGGCTCTGCCGATGGCGTTTTGTATGTGTGGAATAATAACTGGAGGACTCCGATGGAAAAGTTTCCGGCGCATAGTGGAATCATCTATGATGTCGCTTTTCATTCTACGAAAAACACGATAGTCTCCTGCTCGGATGATGCGTACATTTTTTGGCAGGATTTGGATAATTGCGTTATACAAAAAATATAATTTTGATATAAAAGAGATCTTACGAATAGACGACGAGGCCTCGGAGAGCCTGATTTTAATAAAACTTTGGAGAAATGTTCTTCTCTAAAAATAAAAATACCCGTGTTTCAGGATTTTTGGAGATTTACGCGAGGCCTGATATCTAATATCTTGAACCATCAAGCTCCTTTTTAAACAAAAATAATATTAAGTCTCTACCGAAGGCTCATTTGACAAAACGCCGAAACACGGATCTCTTTTTTGGGTCAAAGAAATCAACCGCAAAGTTTCGGACAAATCTGTGATCCTCACCTCATACCCTTTCCTTGTTAGTGTAATTATATGTACATCATGTAAATAGAAAAATATTGTATGTAAACGTATTTAATAAACAATTTTACCGAAATGAAATCTAAATTTGGTGGTAACATTTTTTACCAGCAGTAACTTTATTTTTAAAAAGTTCTTAAAGGAGCCTACCTTGTACCTGTACGGAACTAATTAAGCGAGTGTATATACGAATACATGTAACTTCTTTTGCAATGCTGTAATATTACATCTATATAGCTATAACAGTTATGTTTCTGTTAGAATTTATTTTGATTTGCTTATAACTGTCCATAGGCTCCTAATCATCAATATATCAAGTACTCGAATTGTTCGTTAATTTTTTCACTATTTCATTGCCAAGTTTGGGTAAAGTCAATGTTGTACAACGGTCATTTTTCAGTATTTTTTCGAAGTAGTTTTTTCGAATAAGTATCCGCAAAAAATCTAGTCTGGTAATAGTGATATTTAAAATTTTTTTTACGTTTTACTCACTTCTTTGATTATTCCGATAGAAGTGTTTATGTTTAGCATTGTATACATTTTTCAATTTTATATATGTAGTTGTGTACGCGTATCGGCGAAGAAGAGTATAATATAGTACGCACAAGCCAACTGCGCGCAATGGCTCGCAATAGTGCGCTGCGATCAAACGTTTGAAATTAAATATTTCATAAGTATCGCCCACGCTATTATCGCCCCATAGTCCTGTGGAATCTACTGATTTGTATACACTGATACAAATAGCTAAATTAATATTATATTTTTTGAGCACCAAGTCTCAACATTTATTTATCATAATCTGGCAATCGATGAATGTCTGACACATGAAAGTAGCCACACATGCCTTCAGTAAAGGGATATAGTCTCATAAGTTTTTCTGCTACAAATGTAGATTTTTTTAAATAATCACGTTTTGAGCACTAATATTACAAGTGTTTTATTTCAAGAGTTTTAATGGCATACACACCGAACACATTTCAAAATTTGTTCTTTTTTGTTAATAATAGAAATCTAGGTATACCTAGTTAATTAAGAAGACGGAATTCGGTGCAAATCGTTAACTGTATGAAGATTCGAAAATTTTGAGAACACGGATACGTATATTTCAGTATGCATACCATTAATGGGTTGGTAGAAGAAGTTGTGTCACTATAATGACTAATAAATCCGCCGAAAATCGAAGTGATAAATATCACGGCGTTTAAATGCACAGTCCAAGAATGCTTTAAACAGCCATAAAAATTCTTCTATGGGATTTTACCTTATACATTTATGTTAGTCTATATCTGTTATATAACGTTACGAAAAAGACTAAAACCATGTTTACAATAACGCAGATATTAATCATCTTTTAGTCAATTACTCTCAAATTTTAAAGTTTTGTGGATATGCTCATATTCAAGAAGGTACATTTGAATAAAATCTGACCTGGTAGATGCACCACTAAAAAATTTTATATTTATTTGTATGCTTAGCTATTTGATGTTTTTTTGTAGAATATACTACATTGTAAACAAACTTCCGTTTTTCATTTAAAGAATTTTCTAGAAATGTTACAAAATTTAAATCATTTAAATATACTTGATACATCAAAAACTCCGCTTTTGGAAGAAAAGAGATAGAGAAAAATTATACAAGTTATATTTAAATACAAAAGTGTATCAATATAATCAGTATAAAAGTTTGACGGAGACGTATTTTAATCTCGAAGAATTTTGCCAAATGTCCAATTAAAAATGGCGTTCTTACGATCTGTATATTTAAATACACTGCCAAAAAAGAGAAGAGAAAATGTATTTAGTTGGGTATGCGGATACTTTTCTATAATCCTGTAGAAGCAGATAAAAAATAATATGAATTTCAGAGTAACAGATACGAGATTTATCCAGGGCACAAATTATTGGAAGTGAAGTTTCGTAGACTAGGCATGCCCCGCTATCTAATAAAGTTAACTATCTTCAAAAGTTACATACACATGCAAAGAATTCAAAATATGTTTCTAACATGCTTTTTTATAAATTCTTTCTTGTAGAATGCACGTTCTTGAACCAAGGGTTACAAACTATCAACCCGAATTGGACAAAAAACTGAAGGAGATATTCCCATATATTTGCGAGGAGTGCTGTTCTGTCTTGGAAGTAGATTAACCTGTTTTCCGTAAAACATACACAGAGGAAACTATAAGGATTTGTTGAATAAGTGATAGACTATTTGTGATACTAGCCATCACGCAAGGGAACGCCGTTTTGGTTTGTAGTCATATTATATAAAGTCGATGGTAATTTTTAATCGATGATAGACAAGCTCCATCTGTTGATAAAAGAGTGTAATAAGATATTCATTCTATCTAAGAGGTGACCCAGTGGCGCTATTACCAATCACCGAACCTAGAATTTAAATATGGTACTGTCAGAGTAAACAAACATACTGAATCCGAAGTTCGAAACGTTAAAACAACAAATATATTTTTCCCTAATTTTCTTGTAAACGATTTCTTTTATTGTTAAAAAGTTTCGTCCGCGGAGAAGAAATTACAGCTAAAATGTAACAACAATAATTAGACCTTATAGTTATTTGTGAAAATATAATATTTCGTTAATAGCTTATACATATAAAAACTTTTAAATAATATCGTTATAAATTTGTATCATATAATTTATTTAGAAATTTAATATTTGTCAATCATAAGTTTGAATTAAATCTTCTAAAATGAATTTTAATTCATGTAAAAATGTTAATTTGTTGAGTTTAAAAATTGATTTAAGACATTGATAAATTAAGTTTTAACTTTTCTTAAGAAGGTGAAAAATGGAAGATGATTAAATAAGAGAAGTTTAATTTTATTTTATTCTCTCAACTTTTAAATGATCATTTCAAGTAGTTTCTATAGACGCCATAATATTCTTAAATTATTTTTGTATACCTATATAACTTTGAATTTCAAACAAAGTCGTTCGTTAATGTAAATCTTTAGTCGTCCATTTGGTTACTATTATTATTGAGATACTTCTCAATCTCGCTAGAGTTTCAAATAATATTTTCGCTATAATGTGCATTATGCAGTACCTATTTTGTAAACTGTTTATATCTTTACAAATACGCATGTTCAAGTAACGATATATATCCAACAACCATTAGTTAACACTGTAATTCCTATTTATTTTTCAAATAACTTTTCGAACAGAGATCTAGCTCGGTCGTCCATAAATAAACACCGACCGTCGTTCAATATTTCTTTAGAAAGAAACGGTAGCCAATCCTTTTAGATCGACACACTGCGTCGTCCCTCGTACGATTCAATCGACGGCGTAAGCACTGCGTAAACTCCGAATTTTCCAGGTATAAGAGAGAGAGAGAGAGAGAGAGAGAGGCAAGCAGCAGCCAGCCAAACGCTACCTATACCTCCGTTGCAGCGTCGCCTTCAATCTACATGCATGCCGCCCAGCGAAATCCCGGTGGCGCATTGGCCGCTCAATTTATCTCCGTTTCTTCCGCACTATATCCCCCCGGCCGTCGGCTTTTATCTAGCCATCTAGCCACGCGACCTATGAAAATGGAGCGGTGGCGAGACGCGCAGGAAGGTAAAGAATGAGCCAATCTCGCGTATGATCGAACATTTCCATTCGGCTCCGGAAAGACATCGTGTCTCTTCCGCGCGCGGCGCGCCCGCGCGTGCATAAGCGCACGAGATGGAGAGAAGGGAGAAAAAAGTTTTATGTGCAGAGGAGAATAAAAAGATAACTTTATTGAGGGAGGAGGAAGAAAGCAGGATGGGCGAAAAAGTAAGGTAGTTTTGAAAGTGATTTTTCTAGGAGGAAATTGCCGTCTGAAAATTTTGCAAGACGTTTTCTTGGCTTTTGAATTAGAAGCGACTTTTTTTTAATAAAATTATAATAACTTTTTTAAATAATTAAAATATTTAAAATATATCGTTACATATATTACAATAGAAAATCATTTATAATTTCAATTTATATAGGTTAGTCGCACGTAACTGTAGATATCTGCAGGTTTATGGTACTTGGTAAACTTGCTTAAACCTAGGAAAATCTACAAGTACCTACAAATATCGACAGTAACCTATATTCGGCAAACGCGTTATCTATACGCTGCCGATAACTTTTTTATTAGAGTAAAATACAGTGATCAATTATTACAAGCGGTATTTATTTTTCTTTTCCTATAGAAGTAATTGTATCTTGTAAAAAGGTACAATTTTCGTAAACCTTTTTATTTAATTCTACTACATTGTACAGTACAATCCATACGAGCCAGTACAATTTCACGGATAAACGTTTTGGTATTCAAACCTGTGCGCAGAAACGATCGGCTGCCCTCCCATTTCCAGTCGAATATTTCGCAAAATACGCACTTTCGTTATTCGCGAGTATACGCGTGTACGAAGGGACAGAACGAGAGAGAGAGAGAGAGAGAGAGAGAGAGAGATCTGAAAATCAGGGAAAAAGGGACGAACGTATACGCACGCACTTTTTGCTGTATCGTCGATTCCAGCGCAAATTACAATTCATTCTCAGACTCGTGAGCCTTCTCTTTTTTCTCTGTCTCGCTTGCTCTTTCCGAGCGGCTTTTCTCCCGCGTGCCGATCACGTATCTCGATTCCGGAATTATACGGACGACGGTAAAGATACAGAGAGACAGAGAGATAGAGGGAAAGAGAGATAGAGAGAGAGAGAGAGTGAGAGCTATGTGATTCGTCCCCGATAGCTGCGCCGTTCATAAACCCAGCCGTCGGTGACAATAGGCCGCGAGGGAAAAAGCGGAAGAGAGAGAAAGAGGGATAAAGAAGGGCTCGTACTGGCCATGATCGGAATTAAACCGCAGGCCTAATTAAGGCGTTTGTCTCCTAATTGAATCCATAATCTGCAGGAATGGATTTTCGATACGGTGTGCAAGCGATAAGTACGCCGTTATACGCCGTTCGCGTACTTTTACACCAGCAGGGCGACGTCGTTGCTGTTTATTATAATATACGCGCTGGCGCGTTTTACGGGATCAATGTTCGGTTATATCCCGTGATAATTAGATTTTTTCGGATTTAAGGGTACCGAGCTGGAACTGATGGTTTAAAGTTTCAACTTTGCGTGCAGTTAAATTTTATTTTTATTGAATCGTTAATGTCGTTAAATAGAGGAAAAACTCTTGGATTTACGATTATGTTTATTTTTATTGTAAGAGAGGATACTTATAAAAATATTTTCGATTAAAAATTATTTACAAACTTTTAAACAATGAACATTAGTTGTAATAGGCAAAGCAGAAGATATCATTACTATAAGTTTAACAGGATAGAGTTATAGGGTTATATTAAATTTAATTATCTGAGCTTGTACCTAATTATTATTGTTATACTGGTTCACACTTATTAAACTTTGATAGTGAAAGAAAATTGGAGAGATAAGCAATCTAAGTTAAGGCGGTCTTATAACTAAAAATTTTCAAAAATCTAATTTTTTTTATTGAATTTTCTAATTATATATGTTAGTCTAAAGCCAAAAAAATAATTTGGATCAAAAATGAAAAAAATTTGAGACGATATGAATTATTTCATAAAGTTAAACAGATCTTAGATACAGGAAAGTAAATTTTAAGAAAGAAAAAAACTGAGGGATCTCAGAACTGATAACATTTGAAGTTTCATGGTATGTTTCTTTGAAGGCATATTTCTCAATATATAATATTTTGAACTTGTGCGTTGTTTTTCTCAGCAACCAGTTGATGGATTTTCATGAAACAAAAAACAAATTACTTGTTTTGTACTCATCTATGGCGAAGAGTTGTAAATATAAAGTTTATTTGATTAAGTATTTGTTTAATACAAAAAATGAAACGAATTCATAAAATTTTATAAAAACGGTGAAAAGAATTAGATTTTTGTAATTAATATATCGCCTTAATATATATCCGTGATAATTTTAGTAGTAACGATTACTTTTTTACTTAACATCAAAATGAATATATTTATAATACAAATATGTTTGCTATACTTGACCATTTAAATTCACATAACAATTGCAGAACGAACTGTAAAAGATTTGGAATAATATATTGGTATCATTTTTTAAGCTAATTTTATAGAAAATATTAATAAAAATTGACGAAGAATGTTTGAGAGTGATTTTTGCATTAATAGATAAACAGAATTTTTTTAAAATAAATAATTAATGTCTATTTAATTAAACATAAACCGCTGTATAATAAAGCTAGATACGAGTTTATATACTGATATTTTAACGCAGATATTATAGAATATTCGAACAAAATTTCTCCTATTCTATAACTCTAATATATAATGCCTTTTGAAGTTTGAGTTTTTCTCAATAAACGTTGAAAACTGAAGTTAATAAATAATGAAATATTGCAAATATTATACAGTTTAAATATGATATATTACAGCGAATACCTCAAAAATTAGCAGAAAAAAATCTTCAACCTTGAATCACCCTCACCCTCTCATTCTGTCTCTCTCTCTCTCTCTCCTCCCTTAATCTACAAGAAAAAAGCCTTACACCAGACACACACAGGCAGGCTCTCGCTAAACGCGCCTCTAATTTCATGGCTGCTGTGCTCCTCCCGCGACGCGTTATACTAGTATATGCTTCGCCTCCGCAGCTGCAGTGCGTTAACCGCGCGTACGTGCAGCAGCAGTTACGGTGCTTATCCCCAGCTAAGTGTAATGGCGTCACGGAAATATTACCGCTTTGCGCGGATGGGGAAGCTGGGCTGGCTCTCTGTGCTGGTATAGTGGCGAGCCGATAAAACCTGAGCGCGAGGTTTTATTTACGACGATGACGCGCAATCTGCCGTGAGCGCTATAGCAGGCTTCGAAATTTCATTGCGAATAAGTGCACCAAGGAAATTTATTTTTCAAAGGAGTTTTGGCGATGCAGTCTAGTAGCCCAATGTGGATTTGTGTATGTATGTGTGTATGAGTTGAATTTCATTTGGTCCGTGGTTTGTAGCATTTAATGTAAATATGGACTGTGAGGTTAAATAATTCGGTAACAATTATTGAAATTGATGTAATTTGTGATGAGTAAGCTTTACGAAAAAAATGAGTATAATTTTACGATGTCAACGTTAAAAAAAAGAACAATGATGATAATAAATGTAGTGGCGGCAAATTATAACTGTATTATAATTTTAATATACAGATAATAATTAATAGTTCCATAATGAATTAAAATTTATTTTCACAATTGAGAAAAGTTTTAATTTTAAGTTTTCTGAAAACATCAAACGCCATACAAATGACCTCACTAATTCTTTCAAGAAAATGTCCACTAATTTTTTTAATGAATATTCAATTATTACGGTAAAAATTTAATTTCACTGATTCAATAAGTGAAAACTCACTGAAATGTTAGTAGTTTTTTTTTTCAATTATTGCGCAGAGAGGATAGAGAACGAAAGAGAAAAAGTTGGTCGGCTCGACGCGATTTTTGTGAAATCGTAAAATAAGTACATGTCTTCTTGCAGAGTATATGATGTTAATGATTAGTATATCTTGTATATTTGATAAACTGTGAAAAAGAATATTAATACTACTATATGATATTTTATATTCACTTATAAATGGCGTTACCATAAAAATTATCACAGATGCCTAGTTATACGGTATATCTATTTTATTAATTCACATTATTTAAAGTGTACAAGAACCTCAAACACCAAACCGATCAACATCACATAATATATTCCATATGAATATATTACATCATCGTCGTTCGATTGTTTACCCACAACTTCGCGCACCTGCACACAGTATCATCTGCAATCACGCAAAAGCATGCGCCACGAATCTCAAGCCACGAGAGCAAACTATCGCCGCACTCTCGTGGAGCGCGTAGAACTTCAGAAGCAAGAAGAAACCCCTGGAAGCTTGAAATCTTCCGAACTTAGTGCTCAGAGGCCATCTCATCGAGGAAGAAGAAAACTCTACGAAGGAAAAACCGCACGGGGACGGGGAAAATTTCGCGTGCTCCAAGGGCCCTCGCGCGGCAGCCGAGCGCGAAAAGAAGTGCGCGAAGAGAGTGCGGCCCGTTCTCTCGGGCTAATATTAATAAGTAGACGGAAAAGTTGGTTTGATCAGTGGAGAAACCGCTATATATATATATATATATCTCTCTCTCTCTCACTCAGTCACTCTCTTTCCTTTTCCTTCTCCTTCTGCCTGCGCACGCGACCACATCACAGAGCGCCGAAGCTATTAGCATAATTACAATACTTTCCGTCAGCGTGCCCGTAGAGGAGAAGGGGAAGGAGGAGGGCTATCCAACTTTCTGCTTATTTTAAGCCCCATCCATACCTTCCCAGTTCCTACGTCATATATAGATACTTTTGCGTTGGCTATTCGGACGCATACAGTTGAGTCTCTCTCTCTCTCTCTCTCTCTCTCTCTCTCTCGCTCTTTCTCTCGTTCCTGATATTCGTGATGGGATTGCGGACGAATCCATTACGCTGATGCGGCATTAAAGAGGCCAAATCGTCGCGCTATGGAACGCCACATAGTGGATGATGGCTCTATTTCGACATCGATGACGCGCGGGTGTTGCGAGGGTGCAGTATCATAAAGCTGTTGCGCGAGCTTGTGTTGCTATATAAGCGTACACGCGTGTTTCGAGTGCAGTGGTTACGGCGACGTGGGGATCTAGGTATGACGTTTTGAATCTGCTATAGGAAAAGCGTAAAGCTGTTGTTGTTTATACCAATACGATGGTATGATTACAAGTGATCGAAGTTGGGGGTTGGATTGGAATTTCACTGAATTAGATGATGGTAGTTGCGCATTGTTCTGCAAATAATGCGTAATTATTTCTTGGTATTCGAGGAGTGATTATTGTCTTTTTTCAAAAAACTACTTATTTATGGAGCTCAAACAACTACCGGAACCCTAGAAGCAACTGTACAGCTATCTGAAAAACCAAATTTCGCGATTGTTTGCGAGAATCTGAGACATCTACATGACACCGTACTGTATAGTGACTTCTAAAAGAATAAGAATTAAAAATAAGAGCATATTTGAATGGTGAGCTTTTTTTTATTTTCTGTCGTACACGTCAACACATTCTATATACTGTTTATTTGATTTCTTGTGATTAGGTTACAGTACATTATGAAAAAGTGGCCATAATTTTTTATCACTACATTTAATTACGCTACGCTTAAAGTGTATACTATTTTTCTAAGCGTATGCACAAAATATTTCCAGTAAGAGATAAAGTCACAGAAAAGAATATAATAATAAATGATGGAAATAAAGGACAGACTAGTTAGTGGGGGACAAATAAATTAAAAAATTTTTAAAATGACAAAATGATTAAGAGTATATTAGACAATTAATATATTCAGAGAAAAATGTATTTCACACGCAGTATTAAATTATTTATTATTATTTATTACTTTGTTTCGATTTTAGTTTTCAAGTATTTGTAAAAAAGAAGTATTTTATTTCGGAGTGTGCCAAGTAAGTATTTTATGTACGCAGTATCGACACTAAATGCGGAAAATAAGCATTTTGCAAATGCGATGAAGCTAATACATTAGGTACACTAAAATATCATATATAAAATTAAGTTTAAAAAAAAACATTTTTGATACTCTGTCCGCAAAGCTCGATTTCGCACACGTTTAACTAATAAATATATGCTAAATCAAGCTTTGTATATGTCCTGTCGAAAAATACTGCACGATGTTATCTTTTAATGTTAATATTTTTAAAAAATGAACAATCATTTGTTGTTTTGGAAATTTTCACTACAGATTTTTGTTCTTGATTGTAAGAGATTAACGATGTACTTAAGGGGGTCAGACACCTTTAAAATTTTCTTCATAAAATGACCTGAAAAAAATAAATTTTCATAATTAGAAATA
>JAYJLV010105892.1:0-11662 GCA_036873485.1 Torymus texanus | reverse complement strand
TTTTTTAACAAAGCAAGGTAATGGTCTGAAAATTTAGGAGCATCTTTGAAATTGTATTGGTTATGGAAAATGTGAGCAACTTTTTTTATAAAGGCTTTAGAAAAAAAGCTAAAAAATTAAATTGCAACAAAACATTGAAATTTTAATAAAAAAACATTAAAAAATTAGATTTTTCATTAAAAAACAGTTTTTAAATATTTTTTCAGGTAAAGTAGCTCACATTTTCTATAACTGCTATAACTACAAAGGTACTCCTAAATAATAAGACCCCTGTCTTGCTTTGTTAAAAAAGTTTCCTGCGGCATTGACATGCCAGATTCTAATTCAGAAGGATTTTTTAAATCTAATGGACTGCAAAGCCAGAATCTCAAATACCTGCATAATATAGTTTTACATTATAGGTAATTATACAACTTAATGATAACAAAAATTTGAACCCTTAAAAATATATATGGGCTTTGTTATTAAAGAATTTATTCACTACCTTTTTTTCAGATTCAACCATGGCTTGTCCCCTTAAATAATCAATGTCAGTAGCTTCTAAATGTGAAAAACATACTTTATAAATTGTTTTTATTTGCTTGAGAATGATCACAACATTTTATGCAAGTTTTTTTTTAATTTTCAGCAAGTCTCACGTTTTATAAAGTCAAAAAGACAAGTATCTCGATCCGAATCGGAATATAAGCTTTAAAATCCAATTGAAAGTGGTACGTTTATAATCGAAATATGAAATAGTTTTAACAGATTTTTAAATGGCTTAAAAATACAATTGAAAATGAGGTATTTTTCTTAAAATTCGTATCAAAATTCGTATCAAAATTCGTGTCAAAATTCATATAAAAAAATGTTTTCTTTTAAATTTATTTAAGTGAAATACTTTTGCTTCTATAGTTCACCTAATTTGACCAAATTTTAGAAGAAGATGTGGTTTTAAATATGGGAGGTATGTAATTTGCGAAGATTAATAATATTTATTATTTGTATAATTTAATAGTCGAAAGAGTATTTCCATGTTTGAAAATATTAATTTTTACAGTTTAATAGATAATTTATAATATTTTTTCGATATTGGCGAAATTAGCCAATATCATCTCTGGGATGTTGTTAATTTTTTTCTTGATAGTATATGCAGTACACCTTAAAATTCTTTCTTATAGTGTATTTCTAATACATTTATAGAAGGGGATAGGAAAAATTCCGCTGAAGAGCCGAATTATACTTTATATGTAGTACGGGAGTAAACTCGATCATCGATCCCTTGTACGGTGTAAGAAGGAATTAAATGCTACTTCTCTCCTACTCTTCAGGTCAATAAAGTGGCAATTATAGTGGACTCGAGAATAAATGGATTTTTCGCGTAGATTTCGTTATATATGACGGAATATAATTTCTGTAGTTAGATGTAAAAACGAAACATGATATCAAGAGGATGTCTCATACTGAAGGAGTTCTCTGCGGACTGCCGTAGTGACTAGCATGTTTTCAATCAAATATTTACTGTTATTAACTTTCTCTAAGCGCTAACGCGCATATGAAACCCTATTTTTTTATTCCTATTCAAATTTCAGATAAATTAATCCATTGTAAAATAAAGACGAAATTTGAAAAACCGCATGATGTATTTTGCTGTTACCATGATATTATGTGTCGTTGCAACTTTTCAAATTTCGTCTTCATTTTGTAACAGATTAGTCCGTAATTTGTTAGTAATAAATGAAAGTACTG
Organism: Torymus texanus; assembly: GCA_036873485.1. Lineage (NCBI taxonomy): Eukaryota > Metazoa > Arthropoda > Insecta > Hymenoptera > Torymidae > Torymus > Torymus texanus. The sequence goes on along the minus strand of JAYJLV010105892.1, from coordinate 9,934 downwards.
AGGTCAGCACTAAAAAGATGAATACATATACGTGTGTATACGCGCACACATATTTTCTCCAATATTGGAAATTTTTTACGTCCAATATCTTAAAAAAGTTTTTAAATATTTTCGGTCTCGATAATTTTGTTCATCCTCTTTAAAGAAGCAATATATAAATAACATGTAACATTTTCAAAAATAATATATGAGTACAGATATAGAAATGTTTAATTTACTACAATTACAGATTCAAAAGGATATTTGAACCGTTTTATAAGATCATTAGGACAAGACATGCAAAAAAGTTCGGGATATTATATCATGTTATCTCACTTGAATGAAAAAATACAAAATATTGCTTTGGATTTTGTAGAAGAATTAGTAAGGACTTTTTCGTAAGTTGTATTTATTTATGATATTTTTACATATAGGTATATAAAATATTTATGCTTAATAAGTATTAGCTTATAAAACTTCTCTTAGTGTTAGCAATTATCTGAAAATGGGGATGACGAACTACATTACAAACCCAAAAAGTAAAATTCCGTATACGCAAAACAATACGTGCCAAACTTTAGAATTTCTCTCTTTGATGAAAACAAAGTTTAATGATGGAAGAATAAATGCTTATGATGCGAATACTTCAGATTATTATACTGATTGGTACAAAGATATTTTAAAATATAACGAACATAGAACTGTTATAAGTAAGTAGATCTAGCCATAGTAACTAATCTTTGTATAGATTAAATTTTGAGTTTGTAAATAGTACTGATGCGTGCATAAAAATTCGAATAATATATTTCGATTATAAAGCAAAAAAGATTTGTTTCAAACTAGATTATTAATAGAAATAATTTTTACAGCAAAAGAGTTAATATATTTTAGATGAAAAATTCATTCAAATATATATATTTATTTTAACATTTTAATATAAATTTTAGTTACCGTAATCGATCCAGCCGGTGTTCAACAAAATCAAGAAATTTTCGAACGTTTAAGAGCACTAGGACATTATGTTGTTACCATTGGTTTGAAAGATGATTGGACATCTCTTTTGCCAATTACAACAATTGGATACGATCAACGTTTAAATCTTTATTTATTAGATGAACATGAATTCGAAACCATTATTGCAGAATTGAAAAGTAACATTATAATATTTATATTGTAACGGGATAAAATCCGAGAGCTATTTCCCGAATTTGTGGTGCTGCTCGTTCCCTAGAACTCGGTGCCGCGAGAGTCAATCCCATCTGACTTACCGGGAATGCTGCAACGAAACTCGTGTACAAATTTCGAGTTGACGCTCGATCTCGACTTTTGCGTGTGTCGGAAAGGGAAGAGACTCGCGCCATTTGAACGCGAGGTACGGCTATTCAGAATGATCGTCGTTTCAGTACGACGATCCCACGGAGATGGCAGTATATCCGGGAGAAGGTTAGATGAAGGATATAAAATAAAGAAGAGTCTTAATTACACGCAAAACAATAACAAGATTTATTCGTTACGTGAACATACAATCAAAATCGGCACGAGCGGATCGATATAATTATTTTCGATTGGTCCGATGAATACGACACCAGCCGCTCGTCGCTGTAAGCCCAAAATACAAATCAAAACTCCGATTTACAGAAGAGTCTTACCGGAGAGGTGTGCACGCCTCTCGTCGCTCGCTCGCTAATCCGCTCGTTGCGTGAAACCTTATTCTCTGGGCGACTTCAGAGTGTTTAAGCCGAGTCCTAACCTCCAGCCTTCAGCCTTCACCTACATCAGAAACTTTAGACCCCGGGAGTGGCTCGGACTGCTCGCCTGTGCTGTTCTTCGAGGACGGTGTTCGCAAATAGGCGCCGCGCTCACCCGTATCGCTATTGGGATTGGTGGTCACGTGGTCTAAGATGGCCGCCACAGTAGGTCTAAATACATTGCCAACATAGGGAGCTCATGTGTTTTTTCAATCTTATTTGAAATTGAACAACTATATGAAAATTTTTCAAAGGGAAATTTAATTCAGTTAATTAATTGGCATCTTTTTATTAGATTTTCACCGAAAATTTTTTCCTTCGACGAAATTGAAATAAAACGATACCAATTAACTGAATTAAATTTCCCTTTGAAAATTTTTCATGTTATTGTTCAATTTCAAATATGATTGAAAAAAAACATGAGCTCCCTATGCTGCCAATGTATTTTGATTTACTTTGGTGGCCATGTTTTTCGACGACAACAGATTCCAATACGAAGACTGTTTCGCGGAACTTAGATTTTCATGCACGCGGTTTGGCGGCCAGAGAGAATCTAATTCAAAATTGAATCGAGCGAAACTTTGCAACGACGATATAGATGTAAACAAACGCTTGAGATGCACGACTTCACGGGAACGAGAGCCAAACGAGTTCGATAGAACACGAAGAACCGAGATGCATATATATTCTTCGTATTTTATCATCGAATCTCGTTATAATATACTGTTTTATTTTGAACAAAGTGTATATAATATTAAATCAAAAATTGAACTTTTAAAAAAAGTATAAGAATTTATTAGTTCAATGTGAAATATTTGATGTTATTTATTAACTCGACCGTAGCAAAGATTTTTTGCTTTTGAGGTTTCCATGAGAAAATCTTTGTCATGGCAGTTAACAGGTTTATATATATTTAATAGTAACCGATTTCGTATTTTTACAGAAATGAAAAAGAGGCCTGTAACATGTACTGCTGATTTAAGTTCACAAAATTTATCAAATTCGTCTGCAGACGCTCCATTACCCGAAGATGATACTGACTTTATAGAAGGTTTAAATCGATTATCTTATACAGATTATTTATACTTAAACTAACAGATTTTTTTACATTCATGTTTTTCAATTTCAAAATAATTCAAATAATCCAAAATAATTCGAATTTAAAACTCGGCGAAAAAAATGAAAATATAAAAAACTTACTGTTACGTAAAATTGTAATATTTGATAGTATTACTGCAAGAAAGACGAATAATTATACTTGTTAAAATTACAATTTAAAAATGTTGTAAATTTTATAATTGGAAAAAGCTGTAAAACTGTTATTAATAACTACGAAGACTATAAATAACAATAACGATTCATACCCAGATTTAAATATTTTTCCAACTGCCATCTACTACTAATTATATTTATTTTTTTATATAAATTGAAATCATAATTCTTAAAATTTTTAATACTTGGCTATTTAAATTTCAGATGATACAACGGTATCCAAAGAAATAACGGAGGAATCAGAAGGTAATTTATTTAATAATGACGTAATTAAGTAGAAACCTATAAAAATCATACATTAACGTTGTTCATTATGTTCTGATAGAAGATTTTCCAGAAAATAAGCAAAAATCTAGTAATACTAATGTAAACACTAACATCAATATAAACAAATTTCATTCAGCATTAACCGATGAAGGAAAAGAAGACGAATTAGAATCTCAAAGTAAAGCCGAAAAAGTCGAAGAAAAACCATTATCACCTAAGGAAGAAATATATCGACGAATTTATATGGACAGAGAAAAAACTAGACAAAAAGAAAAATCACCACAAAATTTTACAGATTAATTACATAAATTGAAATTGAAATCAGCAAAAGTAAACTTTTATTATAAATTTCTAGAATTTAAGACACAAAATTATGATAACCTTTTTCAAATTAAACTATTCAACAAAGTAATTCTGCACAATTTCCTATATTTTATTTTAAATTAATATTAATCAATAACATTATTATCATATATATATAGGAAGGGTATTTAGGTAGGTATTCTAGTTGGATAATAAATAATCTACAATTCATTTTCAAAGTAGTATAGCTCTGTAAAAAGGGAGAAGCATGCGAGCAAAACACTAAACTACAAACTTACTTTATATAATATATATTACATATATTGTAACGGATAACTAGCTCCCGGCTAGCTGTGCAATATCCGTACAAATAAATATATGTCAATGACTCGAGAACGTAGGGGATGTCAAATAAAGGAACGCGACAAGTAAAATATATATAGGTTTATTACGAACACATGCACCTCTTATAATTCGCGGCTAATGCGCGAGCGCGGGGAATCCGCAGGAGCTACTCTGAGCGGCAGTAGAGAGAGAGAGAGAATCGAGAAGACACAATTCTGCTCCGGCTCGGGATACGGCGTACGTCGCTGGCCGCACGCTTCACTGGCGTGAATCGCTGGCCCCAGGTGTAGCGGGATCGCACCAAGTCCTCGTACACACACTGAGTGGCACGCGCACAAATACTCTTCTCCATGAGCGAAGGAATAGCGATAATCGCACAGTTACACCCGCGATAACAACCGAGTACGGAGTCCGAGAGCTGTAAGGGCTATACTCTCTCTACACGGTCAAAGCCTAACCGAAAACTAAACTATCTACGCAGTATTCGCGACAGTGTCGTTTCTCTCTCCCTCTTCCAGTGGCTCGGGTTCCCTCTCGCTCTCTGCACCTGTAACAACTTATATGTATCAATGTAAATAATAAGTATACAATATAGGCGACGGGAGAGAGAGGTTTGACGGAGAAGTACTCGTCCGTCATAATATATAAAAAAAGCAATGAGATAATGATATACAGAGTTGGTTGGGGGCCTTAACTTCCCTCCAACCAACTCATTATCAACACTGCCATTAGCTTCATAAAACACTTTAAATAATGATACATTTTAAAACAAAATTATTAATAAACATAATTATCGCATACAATAAATTATTTGGCATTTCTGAAGGCTTATATTATGCCCGTATCAATAATTATCAGTATCAATAGTTTTATTCAATTACTAACACTTCACTTTGAATAAAAAATCCCTTCTACCGCTCCAATAATCAGCAATATGATTACGCGCGAACTGACCTTTTCGCGCGGGAGAAAAACAAAACAAGTAGCGGTTTTCGCGCCCTCCTAGCGCTGCGCCATGGCATTTGTTTTCCATCTTTTTTCTATTTTAAAGGTTCAATTATATTATCTCTGATTACAAGTATATTATAATTTGAATAAGTCAAACCATTTAAAATATTTTAGTTTTAATTTGCCTGTGGTTTATAAGGTAATATTTTTAAGTATAAATAAATAAAACTAATGTCATTTTCTGTATAAATTAATTTTGACGCAATTATAACATGTGTCTTAATTATTTAATAAATATAAGTACATTTTGACCTAAACTTGAGTAATAAATACAAACATGTTAATACTTTTATCGAGTATACTATAATAATTTCTTATTATATATATACATATACACACATTCAATAAATTTATTAAAATTAAATAATAATAAGTTTTTTGTAAACAATTTTATTAACAAAATTATGTGTAAGGAAACGCAAATTTTGCGGCCAGCTTTTGAATTGTGCGCGTAGTTCGAGCGCAGCGCCGCCTGCCAGATGGGGGGTGGAACTAACACTTCTTTCGGCTTCATTCAAGTTCAAGAAAACGGCGATCGATGATCGATCGGGCCGTCGGGCGATCTGGCCAGCAGCAAGCTGGCCTTCTATACGGCGCAACTTCATGCGAAAATAACAATATATATCACACCAGGTACTACTACTCTACTAGTAGTGGTCCACTACCTCAAAAATAGTCTGTTGTCAAGTGCATTTTGCATCTATTATTGTGCAAAAATGGAAACTAAAGGAGAAAATTTTGTAGGAAGTCAATTGAATAAGGAATTGGATGAGGGTGCAATCGATAATAAAACATTATCAGAATTATTTGATAATGGATTCAAGATGTATAATGATATTAACAAATCTAGTGAGCCGACAAATAGTGTACAAACTCAGGTAAATTTTCATAAGAAAATAACGTTTCTGTTCTGAATGATAAGTATTTTAATTACAAATATTTGACAATATAACCTTCTTGGAACAAATACCTGCAAATTTTTAAGAAAAAAGATACTATATTAATAAAAAACGATGTTGCTGATGTTTAGATAATTTACATTTTTTAACATTTAGGTTAGCTATTTTGCAAATTTAATAAAGTTAAATTTGTACAATATACATATTAAAATAATAAATAATTGTTGATTAAAATAGTGGTACAGTATACTTATCTAAATAATGAAGGGATTCTGAATAATATAATAGTTTTTAAAGCAGAAATTCTAAGATATTTCAATCACTTTTTTCTTATATTGTTTGTTACTATTTATGCTTTAACTTTATCATTAGTCGACAGTAGAAGTATATGGTATGCCTGTCAGCAAAGTATGTGTAAACACAATGAGATTTTATTCTGAAAATTTATTTTACTCTAGCAATAAACTTTGATTATTTCATTATCTATATATTACATATAATGTATCCATTGATAAATAATAAAAACATGATGACTTTTTCAAATGTTTTATGATAAAAATGCAAATTTATGAAAAAGTAGTATTCGGGTAATTAATTTACTTACAATACCTTTTTACTGATTATATGTATAAGAATTTGAAGAGGTAAACATTAAACCTTCAAAAGTCCAAATATTTAAGTATTTATTATTTAAAAATAAATTAAGTTCTACTATTTTCAGTAAAAAATTGCAAAATCATGTATATACTGCATGTAGCCTACGCAAAGTTTATTGTAAGTTGTGGCATTTTTTTTTTTAACATGTATCAAAATTTGTAGTATGAAAATGATTTTCCTGTGTCTAATAATTACAAGGGTTTTTAGTATTTTGTATTAAAAAGTTAGAATTTATCAATAATAACAATATGAGGAAAGTGATCAAGATAATTTACTTATCTAAAATAATTTATTTAGGCAACAGTGAAACGTGTTATGAACATTTTTGAAAATGCTACAAAGATGGTGTCTCTTCTTGACATGTTTAGCAGTAATGAGAGTTTTGAAGACATTGCAACTGAAGACATAAAATACTTTTTATTACCAGCTTTACTTGGAACTCTTACAACAAAAATATGTGGAGCAGATAACCGGATGCATATTGTAGAAGTTGCAGAAATTTATTTTCTTGACTTTTTAAAACGACTAAAGTCATATGGAATAATTGATATTGATATTCCTGAAATTAATAATGATGAAAAAATAGAAGATGGTGCTATTGTACGCAAAAAGACAGAGGCTGAGTTGATTACAGAAATGGTATATGTTTCTTAAATCTAAATTATTATAACTTTCAATTTAAAATGTTTTAATTTAATTTAAATATTGAAGGTAAACAAAAGAAATACCAAAATTCAAAGGTATCAAGAACAGAAAGAACTTGAGAAAAAATTAGATGTGCTGAGAAATAATTTAGATAATCCTAATATTGATGATGAAGCTAAGAGGGAGTACTTCCTTACACTTATTAAAGTTTTTGCAAGTCAAGCTATTGACGAATTAAGCTCTTTGATTGCAGAAAAACCTATTTTAGAACACATGATGGCGATCAGTCGTGATCCAGAAGCAAATAATACAGGAACTCCGAAACATAGAGAACCAGTTACTAAACTTAAACCAATTATTATTACAAGAGATGCTGTTCAAAAACAAGTTTATGGTGCTGGTTATCCAAGTCTTCCAGTCATGACTGTAGAAGAATTTTATGACAAAAAAGTTAGAGATGGAGAGTAAGTATTAAGATTAAGATGTGAAAAACTATAATTAGAAAACATATGTCTTATACAAAATTTTAAATTAATATTTTTATATTAGATGGCCAGAAAATGCACAAAGAAATCAAATTGGTTCTAAAAGTTTACAAGACGTGGCTAGTGGCAATGTTAATGAAGAATTGGAAAAAGATAGAGAAGATAAAGAAAAAGAAGATCTTATTGATAATGATGATCCAGAAACATTAGCTAGAGCAAGAGCACAAGATGAATATAAAGATACTCATCGCCGTGGTTGGGGAAATCGTCACAACAGAAGTTAAATAATATTTATAATTCATATATTATAGGTAAGCCTATAAAAAATGAATCATAGAATTTTATTTTCATTTCATTAATCACGTTTCTAACATCTTTGTTAATAATAAGTATGATATTATATTTAAATCTTAAAAAACTTGAATACTTTTATAAATCAATAAGCTTAAAACATATTTGTAATTTATATGATTAAACCAATAATAATAATCTTTTTTAAGAAGTTTTTCTTTATATATGTATTAGCGTTAAACGATTATTGGTTATCAATAATAATTATAAATGATTATAATGCATTATATATTATAATGCAATTATTAACATGAAATTACAAAAAGTGATTTGAAATTATAACTATAAATAAATATAGTATTTAAAACCTTCTTCTATCCCATAAAGCAAATTAATTTTGAGTAGTTATAATTTTCAAATAAATAATCATAGATTATCTTCTAAATAAAAGTGAAGCAGTTATTTTTCATCAACTAAATGTTGAAAAATGTTATACTTTATTTCTACTGACAGTGTTCAGTGTTCACTGAATATAGTGTGAAATCGATTGAAAGATATGAGAAAGTTTCATTACTCGAAATTTCAATATAAGTATAGACTAACTGAGGAAGATTTGTTTTAGTGATATTTTTGAATTTAGATTGTGTTGAATTGTCGATAATCTTTCTCGCTAAAATCTCATCTTCGATATTTAACGTGATTTTGGTCTAAAAGAAAATTACTCTCGTAGTACGACTGACTACGCATTTTCGATTTTACAAATCTTACAATGTCGTTATATGTTTATTAGCTATTATTCTGAAAAAGTTTTGGATATATTGCTTACACAATTTAGTCAACAAAACTGTGTGAGAAAAAAAGTAAAGGAAAAACAATTAGGAAAAACACTCTTTCAGACAGAAGCAATCTTACGGAAAAACTTATGGATAAATTAACAGTTTATTACGGAATGTCTATAAGAATAAATTGTAATTTAGTGCCAAAAATAAATGATCCTATATATGCTACTTATTTTCATTGTAGCTCGATGAACAAATCTCGTAGCACGAAAAATGTTCGAGCAACGCTGAGTAATGGTGTGTTTGGTAACGAGCTTTGGCTATCATACACACCATCATTCACGATGATTCTGCATTGCTAAACACTCTGTTATTAGTTACAAAGCCTATTTATAAGAAACATAGAAAGGATGCGATTAGAGCGGTGTGCTGGTGGGTTCACCCACAATAACTCATAACATACTTACTGCTGGTTCAAGAATAATATAAATTGATGCTTATGTTACTGCCTGCACTTTCAATGGAAGAAACGCATAGCTCTTCTATATTGCACGGGTCGGACGTCAAACTTGGTCGAAATACCTATGATTATGCGAGGAAAAAAGACGCATTGTATACTGCTATAGCTGAGAAAAGGGTAGAATCTGCTAGTCGAGATACAAGAATCCGCCGAAGGAACAAAAGAATTTTTTCAACATCTTTTCATAAAAATTTATGTAACGTTGTTCAGATGTTACTCTTTCAAATGCCATAATTTAAAATGAAATAATTTATTTAGTTTGTTGAAATACAGAAAATATCCTTTTCTTGTCCTTAAAACATATACGTAGTCCCTTAAATGTATACTGTCAATTGGTGTGAGTATTTACTCCCAAATTCGAGAGTATAATAGTATTAACTATATATTCCACGTTAACTCCTTATTTCGAGTGAATACACTGAATTTTGAGAATATTGCAAATGAGTATTTAAACTCAAATTAAAACATAAAACTCTCAAAAAATGAGTTTTTCCGTAAGGATGTATATCTATGATCCGCGAAATATTGGACTAAACTAAAGGTCTCTGAGTTTAAGTATTAATTAAAAGTTCACCACTAAAATTTACATTCAAAGTCTGAGTTATAATATTGAGATTTTAGTATTTTTAGTATTTAGTATTTAGTATTTATTAAACTACAGTCAAGTACAATAATTACAAAAATTTACAAATTCCGCAATTATAATACCATTTATAACATTACATAAGTAATCCAG
>JAYJLV010105881.1:0-11664 GCA_036873485.1 Torymus texanus | reverse complement strand
TTGTTTATATTCAAATTGATTTTTTAACCTGATAAAAAACTTTTTAAAAACTTTAAACATTGGTTTTGAATGGCCTTAACCTACAATTTAACATGCTTTTTTTAGAATTTTTCTACCACATTTCTTTGTCAAGATGTGACTATTTCTTCGATATCCTGTATTTTCATAGCGTTATCGAACTTCTGAGCGGCACTGTATGACAAACAATTTCCCTTTTTTTTTCATCCAAATCCATCAAGAGGCCTTGAAAAAAAGTAACGCCAAATGTTCTTTTTTAAAATGTCATATCTCAGTATCGAGTAAGGTTGAAGAACTCAACTGGGGATATTTTAGTAGTAAATAAGTTATATTTATTATATATAAACATATTTTTATTATAATAATATGTTAGTTTATTGTTTTAGGTAACTTTGGTCTGAGGGGACACTAGGTATAAGACCACCTTAAGAAAACAATCTCTTGAAATTACGTGGTTATGATCTATGCTTATATGAGCTGTCAGCTGTTTTACCATGTAACTGTGTTTATTTTTGTTAGCAGAAGTTACATAGGTACAAGAGGGAGGATCATGGAGAGTATTAATGTAGTAAGTTGCTGCTGCCAAATTTTGGATGATCATGTGGTAAATTTACGAAAACAGACGTGTCAAATTGTCACAAGACAAATCCATTGAATTTTAAATTACATAATATTTCTTTATATTTTTATAATTAATCCCGTACTTGAACTTAATAAGTTTTGTGTAATTCTTATATTAATATTACTAATAATTATATTTCTTTATATTTTACACATTTACGAAAATGTTTTTGTATTAGTAGTTTTCTTAAAAAAAAAAGAGAAAGAAAATCAAGTGTTAAGTTATTTTAAAGATATTAAGCCCTTTTAGCCGAATCGTCATATCGTCTCAAATTTTTTTATTTTTGATCCAAATTATTTTTTTGGCTTTAGACTAACATATATAATTAGAAAATTCAATAAAAAACAAAATCCCAAAATTTTCAGCCCTCTCCCATTAAAATATATGAAGTTCATGAATCTGGAGTCGACGCAGAGGCCAAAATTTACATTATGTAGAAAACAATTTTAAAGATTTAGTCACTAAAATGCTTCTTCTTTTCTTTCGTACATCCCTCTCTTCCCTAAAACATGACAGAGTACTGTTTTTAGCTTAAAATATTTTATATCTGGACCAAATATTGTGTTACCTTATACCCTAGAGCTTCATCAGTCAGTCATATTTTGTTTAATGGTTCAACATTCTTTTTGGTGCTGTTGTATCCTTAAATTCTTGATAAAATTTTAAAATATATTGAGGTAAATGACGAATGCGTTGAGAAATATCAAATCCAAAATGCATACTGCCATGTCCGTGCTATTATAAGTACATTACAGTATTAACTTCTATTGATCTTTTAATAATTTCTGATGTCGTAAACTTTTCACTTTTCCTTCAATTGAGTCATATATAAATATATATTCATTTTAGTGCATATCTTTTACTTCAGAAGAGATAATGTTAATTATATCACACTGAACTTCAGTCCATGGTAAATGATAGTAGTTATCTGTACAAAACAAAGGTTATATACTCTTCTGCACAATTATATATCCTTCGCTTCCTTTAAAAGTAAATTCATTTCTGGATACTTAATGTACATGTCATCATGAACTTAATTTTTCTTCAGTATCGATCCATGCAATTTGAAATATAAAGTTGATCTTGTATCGAATATCAGTTATAAAAATATTAATTAAACTGTAACTACACACTATTACTATCACTTCTATTTTACAAACTTTTTTAATACACTTACACACATAGAAGACTAAATATTCTTTACAAAATCCGTTCTCAAATGTAAGAAAGTGAAAACTATGTAAAACACTATAAGCTGCTCACATTATAGTGGTTGTGCTGTCAGCTGGGTTTACACCTTACTCTGTAACTAATACTTACAGATTTATATGTAGGTTGCACAAGACTACATAGTGTATATTTTACTATCGATAAAGTAGGTTGCTACTTTATTCGCAAGAAGGTGCTATATCTAAGACCATTTCAAATTCAAATGTAATTTCTTATTTTTGTCAAATATCATGTCTATAAATTGTATTGTTTATTTTGAGTCTTTATATAAATTATGATAATATAATTTTCAGATCTTTTACAGTGTAAAAGATAAATATAGTGTGAGAATTAAAAATATATTTCGAACAAAAAAATTCAATTAAATCAAGTCAAATCAATATATAGTGAACGGGAAAAATGTAATTTAAACAAAGTACAAAAACAAAACAAAATACGAATAAGGCTTTGTTAGTATTTTGTTTATATTTTCGAAACAAACATAGCTAATGCTTTAAAACAAGTTGGACTATCTTCTACCAGTGTTTTTCTATAGAAATACGTAGAAAAAAACGAAAATCGATGTTTCGTAATTTTAAAGGTGGTGAACCCCCTTAAATAATTATAATAATCCTTACCTTATTATACACTATAAAGAAGCACTTATACTGTAATAAATGACAGAATAACTTAAAGCGGTTTCTGTAGTAGCTTCTTTTTTTTGTTTTTTCGTCATAATAATTATCTAAATTTTAATTAATTATCCTATTATAACGAGTTTTTTTTTGTATGATCAATATTTACAGATTTATTGTTAACTAAAAATTAACATGTAACCGCCAATGAGCATCCCTAGCGCAGCGGGTGGTCAAAAAGTAGGCGAAGTTAATATTTGATATAAATACTTGTATTTTATTTAAATAGATATTACACTGGATCTGAAAGGAACGGGAAGGATCGTCCGCGGGAGGGGATACACGGCTATTCAAATATAGATTCAATGGGCCTCGTTGACGGTTACATGTACATATATATTTAACAATAAAACTGCAAATTTTGATGATACAAAAAACTCGCAAAGGAACGTTTTGTTCAGAATTTTACGCTTTATCCGATTTCCTTGTGTTCGTTTGTGAATTTCGGAAGAGGTTGTATAGATACGAAGGGGCTGGGTTGGCAAGCGTAATGAACAGCGGTGAGCCCTTACTAATATACATATACCTTATTAACATTTTAAATATTTGTTTCAGGTTTTGTATGAAAAATCTAGCGAATACGTAGCTCAGTTCAAGTTCACGGTATTACTAATGCCTAATGGTCCTCATAGAATCACGGGTATACCGTTCGACGTTGACTCATATAGTTCTGAATACACAGTTGAGAATGCTGAACTAAAAGTAAGTTGTTTAATTATAGTCATATTAATATTATAAAGATTAACTTAAGTGTGACCAAACTATAAATATTTAAGACCATATAAATAAATAACTAAAAAATGCGTCCGTTTAGGTCCTCTAAAAAAGTAACGATTGTTACTGCGGCATAATAACTTTTATAACAGGATAAAATTTTGAAGCTATTTTCCGAATTCATGTGATGCTCATTGGCTAGAATTCGTTGCCACGGGAGTCAATCTCAACTGACTTCCCGGGGATACTGCAACCAATCTCCGTCTATAAATGTCGAGTTAGCTCGACTCTCGAAATCTCGAACTCGACTATTACATGTTCCGGGAAGAGGAAAAACTCGCGCTATTGGAACGTATATACGCTATACAAAAGCTGCTCAGAATAATCGTCGCCTCGACACGACGATCCCGCGGAGGCGGTGATAGCCGGGTGAAGGTTAGGTAAAAGTTAAGCAATAAAGCCTTAGTTACATATAGCACAATAACCAGATCTATTCCTGACGTCAAAATACAATCCAAATACGCGTCGCGTTGCGCAGACGAGAAGATGTCGGATTCGCCGCTCGGCGCGGGCGAATCAATAAATTATTTTCAGTTGGGTCGGTGAACGCAACACCGGCCGCTCTCTGCTGCGAGCCGAAAATACAGAAGAATACGGGGACCAATGAGCGGAACACTGGTCCAAACACTTACTTCGTTTCAAAGACAGGCAATGTCAGTAGCTCGACTCGTTCATTGACTAAACTGTGCGAATGGATTTATGAAATGTTGTTCCCCGTTGGAACGATTGCCAATCCGCACCCGTACCGGAATACAACCGATATGCGCTGACTCTAGTGATGATACAGATTCCGGAAAGCACTTCAGTTGTAGAGCCTGGCTAACTCACGTACGCGCGGTTCGACGGCCAAGGAGAATCTGATTCAAAATTGAATCGAGCGCGACTTTGCAACGGCGGTAGTCGCGCTCTCCCCGCGACAAGCTTGCGAATAAATTGCTCGAGCGATATAAACAAACGGTCGAGATTCACTAATTCGCTGGAATGAGTGTCGAACTGGTTCGGTAGAATACAAAGAACCGAGATGCGTATTTTTTTCGTATTTTATCCCCGAACCCGAGGACAAAATTTATCTTATCGATCGTATCTTAGTTATACTATATAACTGAGATGTGTTTGTCACGAAATCATAAAATAGAACTTTGTTAGATTATGACAGAAAACATGTTACAAAATACGGTATGATAATATCGAAAAAATCTTTGCCTTTTTACATGTTTTAATTATATTGGTAGCGTACAAGAAAACTGACGCAGGAAATGTACTACCGTTAATAATCATGGCTCAGGTGATGAATTAGAGGAGGTTAGGAGAAATAACGGCTTTGTAGGCAAAGACAGGACTTTAGACAGACGTGATCCATTATGATTACAAAACAGATTACTAAAAGTATAATCCGGTACTGCACGCTCTATTGACGAAATTAGGTTGTTATGTCATGTGAGGCGTTTCACGTCAGCTCTCCAAGCGCTGTTGTCAGCTTGTGTTTGAAGAGCTAACATGTACCTAAAGAAAATAACGGCCAAGTGATTTCGATGTATTTTTTCTCAGCTTACCGATGCTGCTATCAGTTTTTCAAATGTTTTTTAATTTGTCCTTGAAAAAACATAAAACGTGCTATATCTCAATAACTATATTTTTAATATTTTTTTTACCTGCTAGATCGAAAGAAGAGGAAATTTTACGTAGATATAGCCATTTTGCCATAGGCGCTTTTGATTTTTTCAAGATATCATTCAAGAAACACAAGGTGCTCTGCCAGTCGTGGCGCCTGGCTTGAGCGACGTCGGCGCCCGTCGTCGTTTATCTATTCATTAGCTTTTGTACGTATTTAATAAATTATGAATTTTTTATTTATACAAATGCTTTTTCCTTCTTAATTTGTCAAATTAATAATTGTTTTCCTATATTAGTATGAATATTAAAAGAAACTGGAAATATCTTTTAGGATCTCGGCAATTTGAATGAAGTTTATATTTTATTTAAAAATGAATATCGAGATGTTAAGATAGGCTATACGAAGTCTACGCAATTAAAACCACCACACTGTGTGCTGGCTGGAACTAGTGGCATACATAATGTGTGTGTATGCTTACATCATGAAAATGCTTATGCTACACGCAATAAATTTAAAGCATTTGACAAAGGATAGTGATTCACCCTTAGAAAATTATGAAGATAGTATAAATAAAATTGTATGTAGTCAACCAACGGACAAATGTTTCTTGGATGACTGCTTGGATTGCGCAGCTAATTTATCAAATCTTCAAGAAGTAATGACGGAAAGTTTAAAAATCATGGCATTCATGAAATTAAATATGAATCATGGAAGCAAACGGATCGCTGCTCAATTACCCTTGAAACAGTAACAATTTTTTATTCTCTCCAACTATTAAAAGATAGATTAATTAAATTAAAAACGCACGACCTTTTCGCTAAAATACAAGCGCTTTTTGTCAGAAATTTGAAAGAAAATCTTGAAGATGGAGAGATGGTAATTTGTTTTGATTTTGTTGAAAATTGATGGTAATTCAAGCAGTTCCGGTCACGAGCCGACTCCGGAGTCGCGCGAGCCAGGCCACGACTGGCCGAGTGCCTTGAATTTCTTGAATGATATCTTGGAAATATCAAAAAACGCCTATGGAAAAATGGCTATATCTATGTAGAATTTCCTCCTCTTTCGATCTATCAGGTCAAAAAATATTAAAAATATAGTTTTTGTGATATAGCACGTTTTATGTTTTTTCAAGGTCAAATTTAAAATTTTTTGAAAAACTGATAGCACTATTCCAAAGCTGAAAAAAATTCATCGAAATCACTTGATCGTTATTTTCTTTAGATATATTTTAGTCCTTCAAACACAAGTTGAAAACAGCATGATTCGGCGCTCGCGCGCCGCGCTTGGAGAGCTGACGTGAAACGCCTCATATACATTTTGTATGAATATGAGATGTATGGCTGGAAGTTATTCTTTATGTGTTAGATCGAGTTGTGTCTCAAATTACATACATTGCCATTGTACCGACGGCACTCACATTTATAGAACTTCAAACATTGCTGCATTGATTGGCCTCTTTAATCATCTGATTTCTTTAATATACTGTCAAACTACAGTGTTCGCGTCTTCTTCGCTCTGAACGTGCTATATTCATATTTATGTGGGTTTCTTAAACTGCGCGCTGCAAGCCGATCGATGCAGCATCTCAATGACAGCCTGTGACGGCACCACAATAAGCGCGACTTTTTCCCGATAGAGTGCGGCCGCGCTCGGGCGCTCAAGCGCCCCGATCAGAAACGATTCGACTCGTGCGTCGACGTGACCTGCGACCTTCTTTCTTTTGTAACGATTTCGATGAATAATTAACGAAGAACTAATCAATTTCTCGCAAGTGTTCGTGCGCGACGTGTATCAGGAATTTAGTGGACATTCCCGGACGATGCGTGGACTGCCCCGTGCGATCGCAGGAAGGCTTTGCAGCGTCTTACGTCCAGCCAATCTGGGTTGCTCATTTGCGGCAGGTCATACTGACTGCCCAGCCCGTGCTCGAGGTGTGAAACACTCTTGGCCGAGACGTTGGACACCTTCGAGACGGGCTTGTGAAAGGCGAGTTCTCTTCCACCAGACCCTGTGGCGGTCACGAGTTTTCGAGCGACTTATTCGATTGGCGTGCGACTTTATTAGCTTAAGAGAAGAGAGCGCTCTCGAATTAAGTTATTAAATAGGTGAATATACATTCAAAACTAACGTTAAACAAAGTCTGTGAAGCGAAGTAGATTATTTATATTTTATATTAATATTTTATAATTCAACAAAGTTTTTCCCCATTTACAACTGGGGTTTTTCAATGCCAATTTAATAAACTTTACTATTTTACATTGATGTAAATCTTGTGTTAATTGTGCAAATTATTAACCATTACCTACGTCCTCACCCATAATATTAGAATAAGTATACAATCACAAAACAGACAGCATTTTCCGCTTCAATAATTATCGTGATCGTTTCTGCTACATGCAGAGCATTTTCTCGTCGTGGTTATAGAGGTTTTTACAATGCAAGGTTTTTGCAACTTCGACTTTTCACATCTTAGACGGCTGGCCTTAGTTGATATGAGACTTCTTGTGTAATCTTCTCTAAATAAAGTAGCAGCTGTCTTGTCCAAAAAATCGATCATACCTTCTAACACGCGAATTTCATCGCGATTGCGAGTTTCTAGCCATTTTTCATGAATATATTTTATTAGTTTTTCTTCATGTACTTGAGCTACGTCTTGGGGCGTAATATTAATTTTTAAATTGTATAACACTTGAAAATGCTGCTGTGTCTTGTCACCTAAGGCCGCCTCTTCTTTAGGGTTGGTTCTCTCTAATTTACGTGAATTAATTAGCATTGTAAGTCGGTGAATTACAATTGTGCCTTTGCTTTCGTAGGCCTTTTATAATAAACTCCAGGCAGACATATAGTCATTGTCTGCTGTAGTTGAGAAAATTTCAATCCTGTTCAGCACTTCGTCCATTAGCGCTGATCTTACATAATTTAATTTACCTACAGTCGACAATTCGTCATTATCATGTATAAGAAAGGTGAATGTTTCCTTAATAAAAAACGACAATTCAGATCAACCATCGGAACTGTTTGACGGAGGCGTTTTCTCCAGTGACTGATGCCGAGTCCAGGCAGCTATTTGGACGTGTTGAATGTAGGTGGTTATTACTACCAAATTGGCTGTGTGTTTTACTAGTGATTTCATGATGAACTAGCTATATAGACCTCACTCTTAACATCACTCGGTAATACAAAAAATTCTATTTTAACCCTTTTTTAACCTTTTACATAATCTCTTATCCAACCCTTTATACACATAAACTACTAGTAGTAGACGGACGGACATTTTGGCTTTTTAATATTCTAAATGGAGAGAGCGGTCCGTGGCACAGTTGATTAAGGCGCACATCTTAACTAGCCAAAATTTGGTCGCTCAAAGGGTCGGGGGTTCGATTCCCGATGAAATCAACACGGATTTTTCTTCGCCGCGAAAAGAACCCTGGACACTGGCTGTTTCGGGGCGAGTTTTTCCCGAGAATTTTTCCTTCAGGAAAATTACACGTTTTCCCTTGTCTTACAGGCGTAAGCCTGGGGGAATGCGAAACAGTTGTAGGGAATCTGTGAGTAAGGTAGTTAGGTAGCTAATCCGATGCCTTCTGCATGGAGCGCCGGCCTTACCGGTAAGGAGCTGGTCCCTGAAATACGGGACCTTCTCCGGAGAGGCTACACGAGGAAATGGACTCGATGCCCCCTCGCGGACAGAGAGTATCGGCTTAACCGGCATGGTGAACATCTGAAATACGTCCTCACCGGAGAAGCTTTCCAAGGAAAGGGTAAAAGAGGAAGGATGCACTTGATAGGCCCAAGAGGCTGCAGGCGGGTAAACTCCAGAAAAAAAAAATTCTAAATAGATAAATAGATTATTATAAATTTATATATAATAATAGTTACAACCAAGTTAAAATGTGTATGGTTAGAAATAATACTCTTAATAAGAAGAATAATGGTGCTGTAGCATGTAATGAAGTAGCAATAGTTTATGTTGGTGAAGACGGTCTTTCTCAAAGCGAATGAGATATTTGTATTTATTCTAAAAGTTCAGATGCATGTAGGATACCTATTATTAGTCAACATATTGATCCAATAATTTATCCGCTATTGTTTCCTCGTGGCGAATACGATCAGCATCCAAATTTGACATGTTTTGATAAAAGTGGTAAAATAAAAACTTACTAAATTACAATATTATAGTTAGAAGTTAAGTATTCGAGAAAATCTTAATCCATGCAAGATTTCTGTGCTAGAAAGCTTAGTCATCAATTTATTGTTGAAGCTTGGACAAAACTTGTAAGTTGTAGATTATATTATATTAGAAAAGAGCTAGATTCTTTCAGAACAGAGATGTATAAAGGTTTAATGGATTATGTAATTGTCACAGAAAGTCCCCGTGCTATCCAACAAAATTGTTTAGACTCAATGACTATATGTCAAAATTTCGGCATACCAGATTTATTTTTAACTATGACTTGCAATTCACATTGGAATTTTAATAGATATTTAACATTTGTAACTTCTGACGGTTCTTATATATCTATCTCATCATAAATTTGATCAAATTCGTCGAATAATTAATGTAGGCGATGTGATGGTTTCTTTGTCATAAGGCTCTAAAAACGATTTTAATGACTGTAACTTGAATTTTCACTAACTTTTCACGTTTGTAACTATCAATAACTTTGTGATTCGACTTCAAAAAAATTACAGTGATATTGAAGTTTGGATTTGTTGGACGTCGGCGGTCAGGCGTGAACTGTCCTTGTGGATGTGTTTGACGCAGTCAAGCATGTGTGGCTTTCGTTTAGTTATGACAGGCACACGGGATAAAGTAACGCTGCCGTAACTGAGGTTATAGGTGTATTGTTTTTATTGACGGTCACTCGTGTAGACACAACTGCGGAGTTAGGTTAGACCTACTTAAAAGTTCAGTCAAATAACGTCTCATTACCGCGACCTCGGGATGTAAACAAAGTCTCTACTGATGACTACAGTAACTCTAACATAAGTAGCTAACATTGATTCAACTGAATCTTACTTACTGAACAGCCCAAATTAGAGTTACGGAAGAGTGCAGTTCAATTAAAGTTATTTTCTTCCCCCTGTGCAAGCGCGGACTGACTTTGTGGATGTGGTTGACGCAGCCAAGTTAGGATTGGCTTTGGTTGATTGTTACAGCTAAGCGCGGACTGCTTTTGTAAATAAATTTGGAACAACCAAGCGTGGACGGTTTTCAGTTGATTGTAGCAGTCAAGCGTGTACTGCCTTTATGTATTTTCTTGGTCATGCGTCTTCGAACTGAAATTCTATGCAGAAGTGATAGCACTAATTTGTGATTAATCGAATACTAAATCCGGCTTGAAGGACCATGAAGAAGATGCACCTTACAAAGAAAGCGCGATTTGTCAGAACTTAATCTAAGAGGCCAAATGTTGAAATACATGTAGATTTGTCTTCTTTCTGCAGATGTTTTTCTTTTACTGTGGTACAAACGCTCTATCTTAGTGGAGCGTTCGAGACTGTCTGACTTCCTTGGTTTTTCCGGAACGGAAGATCTGGGAGTGTCTTAAAGATGAAATGTATTTTAATTGGTAGTATTAGTATGTGGCAGGACTTTTTCAAGTTTAGTTATCGAGTGTTTGCTGCAGGTGAAAAGGTTACCGCGCGCGAAGGGATAGCCATTAATGTTAAAAAAATATAATCGTAAAAGAACTAGTATGGAAGCTCAATTATAAGCAGTAGTTGAATGTTTGTCACCAAATAAAATCACTGTTTGTAATATTTATTTAACAAATAGCCAAGCGCTTGTATTGCGAGATCTAAAAGACATACAACATCAACTATCTAAACCGTTTATAATTCTTGGAGATTTTATTGTCCATATATCTCTGTGTGACTCCAAAACACAGACTCAAGGAGCAAAATAATTGAACTACTTCTTGTAGACTCTGAATTCATAATTCTTAATACATATATCCCTCACATTATAACTCGTCAAATTGTACAGAAAGTTCTATCGATTCAGCAATAGCCTCAGCCGTATTAGTCATAAACATTTACTGAAATATTTATTCTATAAAAATAAATTATATTTAATTGTTTAATGAATAAACAACAAATATTACCCAATCTAACAAAATAGGAAACTTCAAAAGCAAATTGACTGAAATATCAAGAAGAAATAAATAAACTAAGATCTTTCCCATTCCTAGTGTTGGTGATGACTGAATCCTATACGATAACCACCAACAATTATGCTGAAAACACCACTCGTCCAGCCTAAAAGTGTACTCAAACTACAAAAATCTCTAGAAATCTCTTAAAATATAAATTGAAGAAAAAAAGATCAACACAAAGGCAGGCATATCCATTCTACGTACGGATAAAACTTTGAATATCCTTCTTCATAAATCGAACTCAACTTACTCAACTCAATGTTATGCTATACTAAAAGCAATTGAAGAAATAGAAAACTCTAGATACCACAAAATCATAGTATACTCTCCAACAATATATTTTTCCAAGCCATAAAAGACATCTACTCCAAAATCCACTTAATACAAAATATTTAATATGTATTATCTAACATGAACGGAAAAACTACCCAGCCACACAAAAAAAAAGAAAGTGTTCTGGTCCAAAACATTGACTATCATAACCTTATGTATTTTAATGTGCTGATCTCAAATATGACCTCAATTTTGGTCTATCACCTTCAGGATTTTGAGATACCTATAACTCTTAAAATT